>JAJOOO010021443.1:0-11183 GCA_029582685.1 Solanum piurae
TTAAGTTGCTATTGGGAAGACTTTATTTTTTTGTATGAATTTGTGTTTGAATGAAGTTGCTATTCAGATTTCTGAAGCAAATGCAGTCCATTTCATTATCAATTAATAGAAACCAAATAACAACAATCACAATAACAGTGATATCAATACTAGTGTTTGATCCTTGTCTTCCTTGCCTTCCTTGCTTCCTTGTCTTGCTTGTCTTCCTTGCCCTGAACTCGTTGATGGATTCTTGATGTTGTATTGTTCTTGGCATGTTGAATCATTTGCAGCAGCCCATCGGAAGAATCCACACCCATTACCGGATGAATATTTTTGAAAACCCCAAAACATTCTTCCAGGATTAGTTGGTGTTCTTGAAGAGCTGCAATTACTCAAAGGCAGCTACGGGATGAGAGTTACAAAAGCACTCAAGGCACACCAAGCACTCAAGGCACTCCAGGCACTCAAGGCACACATTAGATTTCACTTTGTTTAGCTTAATAGCTTGATCCCAATTAACTTTATTTTGATTAATGACTTGATCCCAACTGTTTTCGTTCTGCTATTTGGAAGACTTTGTTTTTGTATATGAATGGCGCCTATATGAATTTGTGTTAAGTTGCTATTGGGAAGACTTTATTTTTCTGTATGAATTTGTGTTTGAATGAAGTTGCTATTCAGATTTCTGAAGCAAATGCAGTCCATTTCATTATCAAATAATAGAAACCAAATAACAACAATCACAATAACAGTGATATCAATACTAGTGTTTGATCCTTGTCTTCCTTGCCTTCCTTGTCTTCCTTGTCTTGCTTGTCTTCCTTGCCCTGAACTCGTTGATGGATTCTTGATGTTGTATTGTTCTTGGCATGTTGAATCATTTGCAGCAGCCCATCGGAAGAATCCACACCCATTACCGGATGAATATTTTTGAAAACCCCAAAACATTCTTCCAGGATTAGTTGGTGTTCTTGATGTCTTTAGTTCAACATATATTCCACAGTAGCAACATCGAACCGTCATCGTGAAGACCAACAAAATCAAACCAACAAAAATACAATAGAATCACACAAAAAAAAAAGATGAGTAGATCGAAGGAAAAAATAAGGCACCAAAAATAAAAGAGAAAAAATTTGAAGAGACGAAATCGAAAAAAAGAGGAGAAAAAAGCTCAAATTTGTCCAACAATGGTGTTGAGTGAAAATAAAGAAGAAGAGGTGGCCTTTAATGGTTAAAATCTGACCGTTAGTGCCTTTTTAAGGCGTCTCACGCTCTTACTTTGTGTGTATCACACGCTCCATGTGGAGTCTTTCCACATAGGATGCCACATGAAAAAAATGTTTAAAATGTTGGGTTTGGATGGGTTCAGGGGTCCAGATGACAAAAGGGTAAATAGAAGGTTCACAATACAAACAGATACAAGTACAAGGGTCCACCAGGCCATTCCGCCTTATTATTTTAGAACGTTGAATTGAAGTGGAGTCTTCCTCCTCCTTTTAGGTTTCACACCTTCTCTCCAGAATAGGTTTAAGCTAAAAACATCACTTAATATAGATTGGAGAGTAATATTTTAAATTTAATAGTTTCAAAATTAATAATTTATATTTGCCCTCGCACCAATTTTTTTTAGATTATGTAAATTAAAATATTATTATTCTATTTGTTGCTCAAATATAAAAGATATATATTTATTTGTTATAATAGAGTGTAACTAATTACATATAAGGGAAAAGCGTCTAGTATACCGTTAACTTTGTCATTTAGAGCTGATATAACTCTCATTGTAAAAGTGGATCATATATACATCTATTATTACAAAATTGACTCACATATATCCCTACCGTTACAAAAGTGAAAATAATAATTTTAATTTTTATTATTTTTAATATTTATGTATTTGATTTTTTCACACATAAATTACGTTTTGATTTCTCTGATTATTATTATTATTATTATTATTTGAGTTTCTTATCTTATTTCATTTTTTCTTTCATTCTTTAGTGTAAAAAAATAAAAATAAAAATAAAAAGAAAGAAATGTGAATGAAAAAAGAGAAAAAAAATAATAAAACTACCTTTTTACGGCCATATTGTAATTTAGTTTTTTATACATGTAACATAAATAGGGGTAGCTATAATAAATTTTACAAAAAAAATAAGTGAAAAAAAAAAATTTGACCATCAAAATAATAAATTTAAATTAGCCATTGAATTAAAAAAGTGAAAAGAAATGTGTGAGAATGATTAAATATACCCCTATAGTAGGGTAATTTTTTGTTTCCTGAATTGGATTTTTCCCTGTGATTTTTGTTTTTGTAGGCCTATGAAATCTTTGTTTTTGGTGTTGTAATTGTGTCCTCAATTGTTTGTTTCTACTTGGAATGTTTGTTTGGTGTATTTATGGTTGCTGCTCATGTGTTCTCTTTCCTTTAATGGGTCCATTTTTTGGTTCCCTGTGTGGGGCAGATTTTTGTCTTGATAAAAAGTAGTATTTTTGTTGGTTTGTTTCACATGCTCTTTTGGATAAGTCACTGTGGTCCATCCCCCATTTTCTTTCACATTTGTAGTTGTATTACTAGGATCATTATTCAATTTAGCTTGATTAGAGGTAGAGGGGATATCAAATACTTTCCTAGGAAAAGAGTGGACTAAATGGCCAAGTCTTCCGCAAGATGTACATAGGGGAGTAGATGGTTCATAATGTATTTTTTGCAGGTGTCTTCCTATTAGTACTTCTGTTGGCATAGGTTTGGTGAGAGGTGCAAGGATACAAAGTCTAGCATATCTGCCTCTGATAGTGTTCTTGGTGACTGTGTCTATTTTTAGGACGGAGCCTACTTCGTTACCTATTTTTTGGAGTATACTAAGATAGTAAAATTCGGTAGTCTAATTCAAACAGTAGAGAAGTTAATATGATATTGAGAAGGATTGAATTTAGCTTCCCACTTTCGAACAGAGATGAATTGCGATCCTATGAACCAAGGCCCTTTGTGAAGGATTTTTTCAAAGTTTTCCGGCCAAATAAGGTTTATAAGGTAGAATTCCTCTCCTCGATCAATAAGGTTTATTTTTTCTGAAGGTTGCCACAAGGTTTGAAGTCTGTTTTGGAGGTAAATATATCCCATCTTCTTCCCTACTAGCTTTATAATCAGAGCAAGCCTTCAGGGAGCATATAATCGTAGTTTATTTGCTGATGTTATAGGGATAAAGTTAGGGTGGTTTTGGTGGTTTTCTTGTTCATCATGGAAACTAATGTTGTCTAGGCTTTGTGTAAAATAATTAATTGTTGGTTCTTCCATATTCGATATCAAGCATTCAAGGAAACTTACTTTCGAGATCGGATTTGATGTTAGTTCTTCTTTCTGCTTTTTGGTACTTCGGCTTAGTAAATTAGCTTTCTGCTCACTCATCTCTTGAGCAGTGTCATCCATTGTTGGTTCTTCCCTATATGATCTCTTGTCAACATATATAATTTGATTTTTCTTTTTTTTTTTAATATGTTTAAAAAGGTATATTCTTTTTATATCTTGTGCTTCAAATTTAAATTAGACACTAAGTTTAATTTTTTCTTTAAAGAACCCCACATTTTAAAGATGATCTCAAAAATATTTTTTAAGTATTTGAAAATAGTTTTTCCACATATTTTTTCTCATACTATCAAATTGTCATTGACAATATGAAACCTCTTTTGAAAATATTATTCTACAAAAGAATTACAGTGTTTCAATTCTCTTTGACAATCCTTACAAAATGTCAAAATTCATTCCATAGAGGCACAAAATCACAAACACTAAGTCACTGGGTTTTTTTATATCACAATTAAACATACCACTTAGTATTTAAAATACTAACAATAAAAACGAAATTTTTTGTACAATTTGTTTCTATTTAATAGTGAAGTTTATAGAAAACCAAAAGTACGGACTTATTAGGTGAAATTTTCATATTTTTCAAACCAATTGTATAGTCTAATTTATCTAGAGTTGAAAACTACAAAAGTTTTTAGTCTACAACAATCAAACACAATCAATTTCACATGAAGTACAAAACTACAAAAGTTTTTTTACTCCAAACAGAATAAAACATATTCTTAGATTATCACATAGATATGGTTTTCTTTTCAAATAGCCTTCCAACTATAACATTTTGACATACTATCTTATCAAACTAAAATATGCATATCTCATTCTGCATACTAAAGAATTTTAAAGGCAACACTATTTGCCAATGAAAATTCATTCAAAAACATATGGTTTGCAGATCCTTTTCCAAAGACACACATGATAAATATCAAAAGAGTTAACTTTTAGAAATTATTTTCCTCAGATAAATAATAAGAAGGTTAATCTTTAACCGAAATACCACCAATTTTTCTGGTACATTCTTGCTTCGACCTTGCTAAACAAGGCACCCAGTTCTAAAGAAGTAGTGCATTAATCTTCTACTTCCATGATCTGTTTCCCTCAATCAGTAGAATACAAGAAATATTAATAGTATACTAATTTCCTTAAGATTGTTGTTCATCTTGTATTCCTAAGATACTTAGAACAAAATTTTTGAAGAACTTGATAAGAAACAACAACATTTAAAGAGTATTTTCAAAACTAGAAAATTAAAACTAGTAGAGAAAATAGAATCAGAAACATATTAGAAACAATATACAAAATATTTTTCTTAAAGAAGAAAATTGAGCCCACTGAATGCACAATGTCCCCTTAAGAAAATTATTTCCCTCAAGTACTCGAGGTTAATGGAATATATCCTCCCAGGATAGAACAATCTTACTTACCGGTGTATTGGTACCTAAAACTACGGTGTCAGCAAACCACTCAACGGCAGTAATATACACTTAGAATACTAGATTTAGCAGTAGTAGTAGAAGAAGAAGAAGTCCAGAAAATTGGTTCTCTTAAAATGAGAGAAAATCCCTCAATTTATAAAAAACAAAGGGTAATGTGAAAAAGTTCTTATTGTACCTTACCGGAAATGTCACAATCCTTTGGAAAAATCACAACCTTTCGGAAAGGTCACAACCTTTCATAAAAATCACAACTCTTCATAAAAGTCTCAACTCTTCATTTCTCATTCACACATTTTAAAACCCAACCGTTGTAATTACTTGGATTCATACTTGGAATTTATTATACATAAGTTGTTTACTTATTTATTGAATTATGTATTTTATTGAGTCATGAACAATAAAGAAAACGTCGAAATCGAAAAACTGAACGGCAAAATGGGAACCCTAGTGTATAAACACGAGATTATCCATAAAGAAAACTAAATTAATAAATCAAATGAAGCTTACACCCCCCATTAGATATCAACTTTTGTCCAATAATAATGAACCCCTTGGTTTACAGAGAATATATCAAATACGAAAACCATAAGAGAATAAGAAGAAAGCTAAGGTAGAAATCATAACAATTGCTGAGACAATCTTGAATAAAATTGAGTCAATAAACCAATAGCGCAATTTTTATATTCTCTTCTTCTTCCTCAAACACGAATTCTTGAATCTCAACCTCAACGATGATGCCTTAGTACTACAATTATTCTCATCTTGAGAGCCACCAACATTGCTAACACGTTTAGGCGCGCTCCTATTTCCATTATTGTTCTTGCTTAGCATCTTGATTGACAACAAAAAAAGGTGAGATTTGTGATTGAAAATTAAATAAATTATCTATCACAATGAATAAATAAAAATAACTTCAACGAATTAAGCTAGTAATAAATTCTATCAAAAATCTACATTTATATGGAGATCATCTCTTTAATATTAATATTCTATTAATAAGTACTACTATTTGCGGCTATATACTTTCAAATGATGATATTATGTTCAGAATATTACCTCATTCGATTAATTTTACTTAGTTATATTTTGTTTTGATAGACAAATTAATAAATAGTTAATTAGTATTAGATATTGAAAAATAGTTTGAGAAATAAATAATTAATATTAAAAATAAAATATAAAAAAAATTTACTTTTTGAAAATATATCAAAAGTGACAAATTAAAATGTAAATTTATAAAATATTGGACGATGAGTATTATTAACGATGATCATTAAATGTGTTAATTATGTGTGAACGCAAGTTTTGAGATATATTACAAGATAATTTATTCCCCCACCCCCTCTTCTTACTTCAATAATTTATTAAGAAGATATACGATTTTGATTTTCTTTGCAAACACGTGTTTTTTGCTTCAAATTACCCTACTGCTCTCACATGCTATATGCTCTCTTGTCAACACATATAATTTGATTTTTCTTTTTCTTTTTAACATGTTTAAAAAGATAGATGTTTTCTTTTTTGACAATTTATTAATTTCAATTTTTTACCTAACATATTTAACAGCACAAGAAAGGGCATTTTCATTTTCCATATCTTTAGTGTAAGACCACAAGATTCAAAAATTATTTTTACTTTTTCAAACTTCATTTGAATCAAAACCAGACAAACAAATCAAAACGAAGGGAGTACTAATTACAAAATAATTCTAACTTGTAATATTTTCTTGAGTCGAGGTTCTATCGAAAGCAATCTCTTTACTCCATGAGAAAAAGGGTAAAATTTGTGTATATACACACCACCTTTTCCAGATTCTACTTGTAGAATTATACTAAATATGTTGATGTTGATGTTCTAACACATTTACCTTATCGAACAATTTAAACTCATCAATTAAATTCTTAAATGTAAAATTGATTATAAAAGTTTCTTTAAAAGAAATATACTAATCAAAGTAGATTCCTTGTAATGAGAACGTCACATTTATTCTAGTAGAAGATTGAAGAATCTCAAGGCTGGGCATCATTATATTTTTCCACTATGAAATGGAGTAGCAGTACTATCCGTTGAATAAATATTCAAATAAAAGAAAGAGAAAAGTTAATGTAGCTTTCTCTTACTATTTTACTGCACTTTGACTTAGCTAGCGTTTAGCCATAAATTTTCAAATACTTTTAGTAAATATTATTTGAGTAAAATTTTACCATGTGTTTGACCATAGTATTTCGGAAACATATTTTATTTTTTTAGAAAATATATGATTTATACCCATAAGTTTTAACAACTATGAAAACTAACCACAAGTTTGTATTACAAGACAATTGAATCTTCTTTGCAACAAATCACAAATAGTGTCCATGACACTGGAGCAATGTGGTAGTTTGGAGTGAGTGCAACAAGC
Source organism: Solanum piurae (assembly GCA_029582685.1). NCBI lineage: Eukaryota > Viridiplantae > Streptophyta > Magnoliopsida > Solanales > Solanaceae > Solanum > Solanum piurae. Next base: position 7,184 of record JAJOOO010021443.1, read on the forward strand.
ATCATTCCATACATCGTGAAGTAGATAAAGCACATGACTTTGTTACCTTGAGACATGGTGTGAACATGTCATTTACATTGGTTCTGAGACACGGTTGTGACAAGTGTTATGTGGATTAAGTAAGAATAAGAAATTAAAGAGGATATACCATTTCGAAGGATGTGTCGTGCGCCGCGGCGGATACTATCTTTCAAGGGACGTGTCACACGGCGCGATAGATTCTATTATCGAGGGACTTGTCGCACGCCGAGATGAATTTTATTATCGAGGGTTGTATCGCACACCGCGATGGATGCATGAACGTAACATATATGTCCCCCATGGGTCCCGGACTGAGAGACAACGGGTGTGTATCATTAGATCAAACATGCATCACTATACTTGACATTGCATTTCATTGCCTTGCACATCTTTATCATTGGTGAACTTGATCTTGCGTGTTGTTGATCTTGTGAGCAGGAGCGGACCCACGTGGAAGTCAGGGGGGTCACCCGGAACCCCTCGTCGAAAAATTACACTGTATATATAAGGTCTATTTCTGATTTTATGAGTATATATATTAAAATGAACCCCCTCAAAATAAAAGAGAGGCATCGCTCAGCGGCTAAGGTGTTCAACTTTGATCGAGATGCTTTGGGTTTGATTCCTCTTGCAACATTTTTCCATTTGTTTTTTTTTTTTTGCTTTTGAAAGGCTGAATGGGCTCTTATTTTGGGCTCAAATCCAACTCCATTTCATTGCTTTTGGAAGGCTGAATGGGCTCTGATTTTGGGCTCAAATCCCAACTCAATGAAATGTCTCATTGTTTTTGGTTCAATGTAAAGCTTTTTATTATTTTTGTTATCATTAGTTTTCTCTGTGTGCTATTTCTTTTTCTCAATTTATCTTTGTTTAAATTTATTAGATATATTTTAGATACTTCTATCTTTTATTCTTCTTATTTATACTTCTCATTTTATTTCTACATAAGTCTCTTTCTATGTACTAACGATGAATTATTATTAAATTTGAAATTGATTTACAAAAAAATTATATAAAATAAATTAAATTAAAGTTAATCGAATGAAGAAATTTAAAAGTTGTGAATAATCTTTTAATAAAATCTAATTAATTGACTTTCCCCCCTTAATTTTATAGTAGTTCTTTCTTATTTTTTTGAGTTCGATTTTAAAAAGATGAAAACTAAGCTAAACTTATTTGTTCTATTCATCATTTGTCTTTTTCACGAATGACTAACCTAGTAAATTGAACTAAATGAACTAAAAAATCGACGATGTCAATTATTTATCTTATGAATATATATTATAATATCTTAGTGGTTGATTTTATTTTTTAAAAAAATAGAGTAGAACACTGCAATATGAAAGAGAAAAAAAGCACAAGAAATATTTTCAAAAAAAACTCGATGAAATAGGGTAAAAGTAAAAAAATTAAATGCGGCATGACAAGACAAGTTAAACTTATTGGTTTCAGTTTACTAGTTTCCTCCTATCTTGCTCAGTTTTTCATCTTGTAATTTTTACATGTTTACTTCTTTATATTTCGAACCCCCTCCACAGAAATTCTGGATCCGCCACGGCTTGTGAGTGCCTTCTGTGGAACCTGTGATTGATGAATATTGAGCTTGTTGTTGAGGATATGTAATTGTTAGAGTGTTGTTGTTGAGATGTGTGCTATGTAAATTGTGAACTATTAGGTTGGACTGATTTTTATGCATGTTGTAGTTGTGGAGGTTCGATTGGGGTGTAAGGAGTACCCGTATTCTATTCCCTTAGCTTGTGTTTAGAAATTTACTTGATGAGTACCGTGTGGTCTGGTATAACTCATCCCTTGCTTCTACATTTTTGCAGGTTACTAGCCCGGATCTTCGTGATACTCTCTATTCTCTTCTTTTTCGAGGCTTCCTGTGGAGATTTGTGAGGTAGTTGTTTGTCGTCTCAGCAGACCTTCTTATTCCTATATATGATCTTGTTCTATTTTAGAGACAACATCATTTGAGACTTATGTTTTCTTTCAATTCTAGTGTAATACATTAGAGGCTTGTGCACATGACAATCAGATTTTGGGAGTTTAATTAAGTTGACATTGTATTCCACATATTATCGTTATATTTGGGTTTAGGCTGACTTGTCTTGATAGGATAAGATGAGTGTCATCACATCCATTTTTGGATCGTGACAGAAACACAAATCATAACTAGCCGCTGTATGTGTGAGGAAAACTAAACTCCAATAATACCAACCTCAAAAAGTCTCATTCAATTGAATCAAAGACCTTTCCGAATATCAATCTTAACCATATATCTAGGGATGGCAACGGGACAATGCAGGTGTGTAAGGTGCGAGTTTTAGTCTATGAGTGGTGGGACATGTTTTAGGCAGGGCAAATGTGGGGTGTGATGAAATAATTTTTTTTCTATACTGATGCGGGGCAGGGCGAATTACTGGTCTATGCAGCGAGTTTAAGGGGGTTTATGACAATGCCTTTCCTACCCGAATAATCTCATGCCTTATTGGGGGCATTTATGCATCTCCACTTCAAATGTCCAAATAATCTCAGTCTGACATCTCTCATGTTGTCTATCATGGAGTTCAGTTCCACCTTGTCCCAATTTTTTATTTTTTTTTAAATATATGACCAAATAAAATGAAACGAAAGGAGTACATAACCAAAAAAAAAAATCCAAGTTAGAAATGCAAATTAGTACAGCTTAAATTCTGTACCTCACATTTTTACAACATTAAGAATATGATAAAGAAAAATAAATAAATCAAATGAACCTTACACCCCATTAGATATCAACTTTTATCCAATATTAATGAACTCTTGATTTACACAGAAAATATATATAAAAGAATCAAAAATGAAAACCATAACGGAAGAAGAAGAAAACTAAGGTAGCAACCATAGCAATTGCTTCCAAAAGAGAGGCAATCTTGAATAAAAAAAATTCAACGAACCGATGATGACGCAATTTGTATAGACTTTTCTTCTTCCGCGAACACAAATTCTTGAATCTCCGCCTCAATGAGGTTGCCTTATAATTCGTAGAATTATTATTATCATCATTACTCGTTATTTCCCCTTGAGAATCACCACCATTGCTAAGACTTTTAGATGCACCATTTTTATTCTTGTTCAACCTCTTGAATGACATCAAATAACCACTCTCTTTCATATCTGAATAACTTGAACGTAACAAGAATTTAGACTATTTGTTTAAACGTTGAGATTGAATCGAACGTCGTATGAATTAGTACTCAAGTCAAATATTGGATTCTTGAATTATTATTTTTTGGGAGAGGATAATAGAAGATGAGTTTGGTGAGCCAATGAGGGGTTTTGGTAATGCCTATATATAATATAAAGTTGTGGGATAAAGGTATTTTTATATATGATTAGTCAAAAGTGGGGGCTAGAAGTGTGTGAACATGATTTTTAATTGTGCCTTGTAGAAAAAGTCCAGGAAAGAGGTAGTTAAATTCAAGAAATTGGAAAGAGAAAATGGTCAAATGACCCTCCAATATATTATCGGATTTCCAACTATACATCTATTTTCCATGGGAGTTCTATTATCCCCTTAAACTACTTTAAAATGAAATAAATAATCCCTTAAGTGCTGAGTTGGCATAGAGAGTTTTATCACTCTCTCTTTGAGAGTGAGTTGCCTATTTTTTTTTTAATTTCCATTTTTTTTCTAATTTTCTTTTTTCTTTCTCTTTCTTCTTATTTATGTATACAATATTTTTCACCATTATCATTGTTGAATCTTTTTCAATGGATGTTTGAAATAAAAATTATCAACAACAAATGCATTTAATGAATAAATAATTTTTCAATAAACTTATTTAGGACATATCTAACAAATTAAATTATTTTTTTTAAAAAAACATACCCATTAATTTTTTTTTTTAAAGTGATGGATTCAAGAGTAACAAATCAAAGTGAAGTAATTGTATATTTAAAAAATATTTTCAAACTTAATAAAAGAAACTAAAAC
>JAJOOO010021444.1:0-19729 GCA_029582685.1 Solanum piurae
ACTTCCAAGTTCTGGGAGGGATCTTTATGTGTATATATGTTTTTGGTTTGCTTCCGCTTGTTTATATTGTTATTTGCCTACTCTTGTTTAGTTTCTACCCTCAGACCCATTACTTGTTGTTCCGGGTTATGGGTTGGCTTACCTGCTGGTGGTTTATAGTAGGTGCCATCATGACTTGAGAAATCGGGTCGTGACATGGCAACTATCTAATTTGTGGGGGAAAGATCCCATCCAGTACAATTGTGTATGGATGAATGACATAAGTACCGGAGAAACATTAAAAGGCTTAGATAATTTGTTGGTCACTCTTTCTGTTTTTTTATTTAATTAGTTAGTTAGTTCAACACGTAATAATATCTTTAAAAGTCAAGATATCTTTGTGAACGTAAACACATTCATACTCCTTCAAAAATATTTATTTTGCGTATGAAATGTCATGGCCCGAACCAGGGGTGGTACGACTAGAACCCGAAGCCCCCAAAGACTGAGAGAACCGAAATTATGTACATCTCTACTAAAAATGTAGGATATCTGAGACCAACAAGGTCTTAAATATAGCAATCAAAAACACTACAAGAAGTAAGCAACCCAAGGCCGACAAGGACAAAATCATAATAGACAACTATCAACAAGCCCGTCTAGGCCATACCCTAAATATATATATATATAGCACACTTCTACAAGCCTCTACGAGTAAATAGAAAATCTAATAGCCGAGATAGGACTCTGGTCTACCCATCAACTATACATATGCATAACCTAACTCAAAATATTTGTCTGAACTTGCAGCATGAAATGCAGTACGCCCAGGAAATCGGGCATCAATATGAATGAAATGTACTGGTACGTTAGAAAAGAAGATAACCATGTACTCTAATGCAATAAAATAAAGGGATAGAGTCAACTTAAAACCTGAAGGCCATATCAGGAAAACAACCAAAAGCTCAAGTTCTACTGAGGGTCTCACCCAACTCGGTATGTATATATGTATATATATCTATATAGCCATTTCCCGCTAATTATAACTCAGTGGTGTAAATGCATAACATAGCCCAACCGATAATCAAATCGGTGGGTATATATGTAACGTCGCCCAATAGATAATCTGTACAGTGGTGTATGTATTTATATGTGGTAATGCTCAAATTTCTCATAAAACCATTTAACAAATAAGTTATCATTAGAAATATAATAACCCAACATATGAGGTCGGGGTTGAATCCAACATGGAGTGGTATATGAAAGAATTCAATTATGAAGTCAAATATGATCTAATCCATTGTAGTGAGATGGTATTGGGGTATGGTCAATGTTCCAGCCAAAGGCCCATGGCCTAGTCATACTTGAAAAAGGATTGGATTTATTCTCTTTATTTGGTTTCCAATTCTATCAGGAAAAGGATTGGAATAGTAATTCTATTTGGAGTTGGTTTTGGCTTTGTAAGGAAAAACACAACTCTATAAATAGAGGATGGTCTTGAGAGAATAATTCAATTGCTCATTAGTATTGTCTTTGAAAGGCAGTAGGACATAAGAGAGGTTTTTGAGAGAGCTTTAAACAAGAGAGAAGAGAGAAGAGAGAAGAAAAAAAGTTCTTTTGCTGCAGTCTTTTTCTCCGACCAACAACATACAGATCACGTTTCTTGATTAACTAACCATTGGATCGGGCTGAAATTTTGACTGAGTGTTCCTGACATCTCGGTGGTTGATTTGCATGGTGAAGATCGGATTCGGAGGTCATCAGGATCCTGTTTTAGGTCTCGAACATCAGCTGAGTTTGGGTGGTGTTTCTCTCTATTTATCTTTTGTTGATGTAACTATTGTTTGTTCTGTTTTGGCACTTGTTGTATATCCATTAGAAGAATATTTGTATCTCTCTTATTGTTATAGTGACAAAATTCGGATCTTGTCGATCCAGTGGGTGTTACCTTCGGTTTGAAGGGTTTTTCCACAGTAAACTTGGTGTTCTTTAATTTTTAGATTTTCCTTTTCATATCTTCGTCACAACAATAACAAGGGTGGATGAATTCCAAATATCAAATTATGATGATTTAGTAACCAATTTTGACAAAGTAAACTAAAATTAATGTTTTGCAAGCAAGCAGAGTGGCAATCTAGGAGTGTGCGGAAACGAGTATCGATTTCAGATAGTGGATCGATGTGATTGCTCAATAACATTAGTTACTCATGGATAGACTAGATTAATCTAATGCACATATTGCACTTCTCAATCACAATATGCCTATCATAGGAACTCTTTTCAAGACTCCCATGTGAAATCTACTAAGCAATCCAATGCCTTAACATAGATCTTCTCTTTCAAACTAGTCTAGCATTTAGAGATGAAACCTCAACTTCCTTTCTCAAGTAAACAAGGAATTCAAATCTAATATGCAAGCATCAAACTAATTACCCATTTCATGTAACCTTTTTCAAGCAATACATGAAGATCTATAGTAGAATCAAGTTTGCAACATCAATTAATAAATGAACACATGACAATCAATTTGAATCCATGGTAACTAATGTAAAATAGAGCAATATAGAAAGTTCCACTAAATTAATCAAACCCTAACTCCACTTGCACACCCCTAGAATCAGAGTTTTAGCTAATCATGTTGAAATTAAAAGAAATTATACCACAAACATTCTCAGAAATTACTGGTTTACAGCTTCAAACGTAGAAACCCAATTCCAAATTCCACCGAAAAAGTGGATTACATGCTTGCTTGATACTCAAGACATTTGAAAGTTCTATTGTACTCTAATTTCAGAAAGTGTAAGATAATTTTTCTCTTTCTTCTCAGCTATTTATACTTTCTCCAAAACTCAACCAAAATTTCAATACGTGACTCAGCCGGTGAGGTTCACTCACCGAGTCACCAACTTGTTCTTCTTCTCGCCCTTTCTTCATTGGCTTAAGTCTTTAGGTGTTTGAACCGCAATTGGCGAGCCTGATGGAGCTCTCCGTTCACATTCGCCAAGTCAACGACTATGACCTATGCTCAACTTTTTGGCCTTCAAATTAGCTTAGTTGTTTTGTCAATTTCGGCGAGCAGATATATCTCGCCGATAGAGTTCGGCGGATCACCGTTTGTTTCTTCTTCTCACCGACCTGACTTGAAATTTTTAGTAGAAAACTCTGCCATTTTCAGTGAGGTCTGACACATTTGGTGAGTCACCAAGTACCTTCGTCGATCATCAATTTCACGTTTTCATTCTTTTTCTATGTTTTTGCCTCTTTTTGCAGGATTTCATCCTTGTCTTGTCCTTAAGCCTTCATAGCTATAAAACAACAATTAACCATCAAATATGGACATAAAAAGGCATTGTTGTCGCTATTTTTTAAACTAAAAGGACTCAAATGAGTCAAAATCTCTGACTCATCAATATGTCGTATAATGCCATCACCCACTTTCTAATAGCTAAATGGTGTATTTGTGACAAGCTCTCTATACATACAAGGAAAATATAAGTAACTGAAAATTCTTTAGGCATGATTAAATCTTCCGAAACATTTAATCATACCCTCAATATAATGCTTGACAAGTAATTTTTGAGATCAAGAAAATGATTACTCAACAATATTAAAAAAAATATACTCTTTATATATATATTTGCTCAAGACTGGAGTAGAATTTTGAATATCCAACAAACAAGATTTATTTTCACTTGTAACAAGTGTTGACAAGGTATAAGCTCGATCTTGATGGAGTATCAATCAAGACATATATGAAATTATGAATACATTCCAAGGGAAGCAAATAATTCCTTACTTAAGTTCTTAATGTGGCGTGTTCTAATTTTCTATAACATTTTCAATGACAAGCTCAATTTCTATGGCCTCAATACGTCGCAACATAATAAAGTCATATGAACTCTTTTATTTCTATGAGTAGGTCATACAAAGGTATCAACAAACCAAGAGTGTATAAAGCCAATAGATCTCAAGGAGTGGAGTGCCTTTTTATAACACTTCCTTTAACTCATTTCTAGATAAATATCGCTAAAACGATGATTCGTGAAAAACTTATTTGGAATTGCCTTTATGTACATTGATTCAAGTACTTTACCATATCACAGCGGTTGAATGATCCTTTGCTCCTTCAATCTAAATCAATAGTCAATGACAATGCAATTTCCAACAGTTACACTACACCTCCAAGTCATGTTGTCAATTCAATAAACACGTGATGTGCGTAAGCTTACAAGACATTCGAATCAATCGGCGTTCTTAATATTCAATCCTTTGTATAACTAAAAGAAATACATTACACTTAAATGAATGAAAACATTAACCATAAGTCACCAGACCAATCCGCACACTCCCTCCTCTCCAAATAAATCAATCAAAACGTGAGAAACTTGGACTCACAACTTTGTATTGCCGTCTCATGAGTCCTACCCGTAGAATATCGATAGAACATTCAAAGTGTCAGATGTATGAGAGTAGGGTATATGGTCATACTTTAATTGAAGAAAAATATTGATCCTTAAGCTATTGTTAGCGAAGAGGGAGGGTTGTCTCTTCATTTCAAAGCTTGAGTGAATTTTAGGATTGGTTGTAGAACAACACTTAATTCATGGTTGATTCTTTATCTAGGGATTTAGATGAGAAGAGGGTTAAAAAACCGGCAAGGAGAAGTTCCCAAAATGACTTATGAATTTTATATGATTAATTTAATACATATAACTTTTTGAATATAAACATATAGACCGATTTAACATGTGCAATTCACGTGCCTACCGTGACCAAGTTTTGCCTCTACACAATCTGTAGTAAAACACGCAAATATTTTTACTCTAAAGTCAGATTGATGAGAGGTTTAGTTCATTAAAAACTAGACTCAAATCTCTTTAAAGCGATATATAATAGGTCCTCTAACCCCTTATGTATTAGGAGATATGCCTGTGCCAAGGCTTTATTTTGTGTCCAACCTGAGTCTAACACTTATGGTAACGTAATAGAAGTATTCCTTTATATGATCACTCATTTAAAACCTTATTCTCCTAATCTAACACTAATCCATCGACATTTATAAGTCACACACGTACTTTAAGGTATGGGGTATTTTAGCATTTATGGGATGTCACATCCCTCTCCCCTTAGGAACATTTGTCTTCAAACAAAATTTCTTCTTCTCTGGGCTAAGTCTTAGAACTTTTTTGAAATTTCAACAAAATTTCCTCTACAAAATGGACTATTAAAAAAAAAAGGGAAACCTAAACCTTAGAAAATTCAATAACGCACCTCATCGAGTGATACAATACATAATTCAAGCTCCAAGAAAAAATTAAAACCCAATTATACATGTACTTGTCTCATTTTTTTATCACATTCTTAAAGACATCAAAACCTCTAAGAAATAACTCACTTCATCTCATATACCGGTCTGTCGTTCCTCCAATATGAATATCAACTTAAATATAAATAATAATGAATGATCTGATTAGTATCTAAAATTTAGAAGTAAACTTGCAAGGGTAGAAATGTTCTATGAACATCAAATCAGAATAATAATTTGGGGTACTTCTTTTCATCTCTTCCTCGGCTTCCATTGTTATTTAGTCATTGTTGTTGTTTCTCCATAACACCTTCACCGAGGGTACCTCTTTGGTCTTGAGCTTCCAGATTTGACGATCAAGAATGGCAATTGATATTTTCTCGTAAGATAGGTCTTCCGAAATTTGAACATCCTCAATGGGAATGATATGCAAAGGGTCCCCCCTCCCCCCCCCCCACATTTTCGTAGAATTGATACGTGGAACACTAGGTGGACTACCTCCTGCTCTGAGGGTACCTCAAGCGCATGGCATATCCTATGTATGATTCTATATGGTTTGATGAACCTCGAACTAAGATTCCTTTCGTACCAAATCTCATAATGTATTTCATAGTAGAAACTTTAAAAAACACCCAATCACCAATAGGAAATTCCAATTATTGGTGACGTACATTAGTATACGACTTTGTCTACACTAGACCATCAATAATCTATTCCGAATCAACTTCACCTTCCCCACTGCCTGATTAACTAAGTTAGGCCCTTAGAATTCAGCTTCCCTAACCTTGAACCATATCGGTAATCTACACTTTTTCCCATATATAGCTTCATAAGAATCCATTTGAATACTCACATTGAATTTATTGTTATATGCAAACTTGATAAGGGGCAAATGATCATCCCAATTTTCCTTGAAATCTAGCACACATCCTCATAACATATCCTCGAATGTTTGAATAATGCACTCGACCTGCCCATATGAATGTGGATGAAATGTTATACTGAGGATAACCTGAGTCCTTAATCCATTCTGGAAAGACCTCCAAAAACTTTCTGTAAATTGAGCACCTCTATCTGAAATAATAGAAAGTGGAAAACAACGAAGTCAAACTATCTCTCGAATATATAACTTAGGATAATTTTTAGTTGTATAAGTGTGAGACCCCGTGGTTCTTTCGCATATTATGCGTATCATTGCATGACTGTATGAGGCTTATATGACTTGTTGTATTATTTCAGGAGAATAAGGTTGCAAAGGGGAGGTAAATAAAAATCAAAGAATTAAACTAACATTATGGGTCAAGGAGGCCCTTAAACAAGTTTGAGTTAAAGAATGTCTCTTCTAACACCCCTCCCGTTCGGAATTCAAGTTATCCAGTACCTTTGGGGGTAAGATAAAGAGTGTCTTATATGCTAAGAAGGATGTTTTATAAGGTGATATATTCTCCCAATGATCGTAAGTTAAGTTTTGATGTCAAGCAAGTTGGGAAATAAAAAGTCGGCCAAAGTTAGAGTAAGTTTCTTTGATAAAATTTTCTGAAATTTGGGTTAAATATCTCGGAGTGTTTCTCCCAATCTATAAAGTTTTAGAAGAATCCCAATATACTAAATCAAAGGTCTACGAGTCTACTTTCCAATGCACTAAACCATTTGTCCATACAACTTCAAAATTGGGAGATATTCGGATTTTAGTGAGACTGCACAAGAAGGCACGTGAAGGTGGGCCCCTAGCTCCTATATCGGTTTAGCTTTATAAGATCTAATTTCTCCTTCGTTTTATCTCATCTTTTTCAACCAAAATAAGAATAAATCTTCCCTAAATCCTCTCTAAAGGTTAACCTATCATCCAAGCAAAGATCTACAAGATTTCAACGTGGTTTCACCCTCAGAAAATTCATAGAGATTGTGTTACTTCTTTCCTCCTCGTTGGTTGTGATTTGAAGGATTCTTCACGGTGAAGGAGTCTCAATTTTAGGTGGTATTGCTGCTGTTGGGAGGTAATAATTTACACCCTTCATTTTATTGAGTGAGTCAAAGTTATAGCTACGCTATATAAGCAAGAACACGAATAGACGGCTGGAAAAACCGTATTTGAATAGTTACGTGATGTTGGGCTGTTTTGAAGTATTTTTTGATGTTGTTGTTTCTGGAATTTTTAGAAATTATTTGTGTGTGTGGTTCTTGTTTATATGAGCCTAGAAGAGAAGAAGAAGTATATATGAGTATTTAATTGTAAGATAAATTAGTGGAACATTGGTTCTATTATTGCATTGGAATTTTTAAATTGTTTCTTCTTGGTTCAACATCTTGTGTTTAAGGAGACTATTTGTTATTGACAAGAAATGCTAAAATACTATAAGCTCCATCAAGTTTAAGTGAAGTTTTTGCCCTATTAACCACTTATTGCTTATGAAGAGAAAAACACAATTCCAAATGTAACTATTGGACAAACTCACAGGATGGTGATCGGAAGCGGTGAGTTTGAGTTATTATGGTTATATTGAGCAATTATAGGACTGTATTACATATATTTTTTCTGGCTTTAATGGTTTGAAGATTTGTGGTTGGGATTTGGTTGAGGTTATTTCGGGGTTGGAAAAGAGGGGTGTGGCGATACTCCGAGTTTCTAATGTTGTGCAGGCATACTGTATTTGGTTGTTGTTGACTATTGCGTAGGCTTCCCCTTGTTAATAGCTGCTGCAAAAATGTATGTTATGTCATTAATTTGGAGTTGTAATTTGGAGAAGAAAATGTAGTGAAGCATGCATTTAAAAAGGGTCCGGCGAGCTAATCACTCTTCTACTAATCTCTAAATTGCTACTTTGACCCTTACGTGTTAATATTCTATCTGTAATGGTTGTGTGACATGATTTCATGTAGATTACATACTCTAAGGAAGGGGTACAGTCCACATTAATACCACAAGATCCAGAATTGAGGTATGTTAAGGCTAAGCGTTACTTCCTTTGAGCATAAATTTTAGAATCGTAAATCTTCAAAGGTTGTTTTACTATTCTATTGTTAGAAGGACCTTCTGTGAAAGGCATTGGGATTGCAGCTGATGTATTTTTGTGACTCCATTATGTTGATATTCCACTCGTTCGGTTATATAGGTTACTCGGCGTCTATGTGTCATTTTGTTGATTCCCTTGACTGTAAGTCCGTGGGTATATATTATTCTTCTTCTTTAGGTGTTGTAACTTAGAATATTAGGGAGGAACATTAAGAGTTTGAAATCAGTCCTCCTTCCTCGCTACTTTCTTCTTTTTTGAAAAACTTAAAAATAATATGTCGATTTCTGAAACTCTTAAATGTAACTCGTATGTTTAAACTACTAAAGGACATGGTTTTTTTGGAAATACTTTCTTTTACAAATTACAAAGGAAACATATGTAAAAACTAGGTGAAGCACCTTAAGATCTTTATGAACATTCTCAGGTTTAAGTTACCTTTCGTAATTTGATTTAAGTTTTCTAGTTTAATCTACAAGCATATGGTTATACGAGATATTTACATGTGATACGAAAGTGATTACAAGATTATGAGGAAACGAGTACCAACGAGTCAAGATTGGCAACATGATTCAGGTAACACAAATTCATTACGAATACATGACATTACAAGCTATGCATTCTACTTCTGAGCTATAATCGGAAGGTATGGGACCTATTGCCTATATTTATACGTATGAGACACAAATGGACACAAGTTAGCAAATATGATGTCGGTTCGCTATCGGAAGGCACCACTATTGCTAGAACTTGGTTGGGTATGACATGCATTTGCATATATATCGCCTTACATACCAGTACATTTTTATCAGTACTGACGTCCCATTGCATGGGGACGCTGCAATGTTGTTTCATGCATGCAGGTCCAGGTAGGGATTCTAATTGACCCCTCCACTAGGATTCGGGGTTCAGCTGTGAGTTGGTAAGATCCACCTCTTCCTGAAGCTCTCACATGATGTTTACTTTTGTTGTACAATTTGGGTATAGTTGGGGCCTTATCTCGACCAATGCTTATGACACTCATAGAGGCTATTGTGGATATAATATTCTGGGTTTCTTTCTGCAGCTTCCAGTTTCCAGCCACATAGGCTTGGCATGTATAGATATGTATGTATGTGTGTATGTCCTCAATTCCAGCCTCGTCAGCCAGCTAGTACTTTATCATTTTTGGCTTTTCTACCTTTGTCTATATGAGTTGTTATTCAGGTTATGACCCTAATGGTCCAAGTTTAATATTTTAGATGTTATGCTCACATGCGTTTGACCATAGGAACTTGGTGTAACACCTTGATATTTGAAATAACGAGAAAGAGCTAGAATTAGAAAGAAACCATTTTGGAAATAATCATATTTGGAAAGTTTGACCAAGTTAAGCTAAGTATGAGTTTTGGGTTAACTTCAAATGACCATAAATCATAGATCAGTATGATTTAGGTGTGCTATAAGATTCTGTAGGAAATATATTTGAATTATCTTTCCAACGCCACCGAGTTTGCTCGATTTCCAGTTCGTATGAGGGAGATATGCCCATTTGAAGTTGGGCTGTCTAGATAAGAAAAGTCAAAACTGGATTTTACAGGGTATTTTGGTCTTTTCCATGCCCAATTAATTTATTTCATTTTTAGAAGTTTAATTGGTATCTAAACAGAATTAGGTCAGTTTACGCTTTACCAAAGTACGCTAGAGCTTTTGGAGAAAGAACTCAAGAGGAGAATAGAGGAGAAAAGTCAAGTGTTCGTGAGGATTCCTTGTGAAATCAAAGTTGTTTCGCCAAGGGTTGATCCCTAAAGAGGTATGTGAGACTTTCATAGCCTTGGGTTCGTTCACCCACGCGCCAATCATGCTTAGTTCAACGAATTTCATTCTAGAAAGTTGGAAGTTGATGATTTTGAATTGTGTTCTTGAATATTGATTTTTGTTCTTGATTTAAGTTGGGATTGTTGAGTTCTTAAGGAAATCGTGTCGATTTAATGTCGTTTATGAATAGATTCTTGGGTACATATACTGGGTATCTGAATCTAATGTGGATTTGAGAAAAAGAGTCAAATTTAGGCGAATTGGGGTTAGAAAAGGAAGAAGGAAAAAGTCGGGTGAATCAGGAGACCCAGTCCGCGTCGCAGACCTTCCCCCCTTTTTAACAAAAGTTTCTCCGCATCGCGGAGTCGTCACGGACCATTCTACCTCAAAAATTTATTTCGCAACCAAATATATAAATGCATCTCCGCGTCGTGGACTTGCTTCCAAACAGTGATTTCTTGATCGTTTCTCATGTTTAACTATCTAAAAACACACCTAAACATCACGAGATCTTTTCTATCGCAAACCACAATCCTTGAATCCATAAATTCAAATTCAAGGGAAGTTAAGAGCCAAGGCTAGAGAGTTGTTAGAGTCCTTTCAGAAAGTCTTTTGCAAATGCATTAAACTTGTTTTAAGACTTGAGTTTTGAGTTAAGTAAGAGTAACAAATGAAGTTCATTTCTTCAAAAAGAGTATATGGGAACTAAGTAGTCCCAAAGAGTAAATGTTTTCACATTTACACAAGAGAGGAAACACCAATTTCCAAGAGAGCTTTTAAGCTAGTTTTTGAGTAATTACCTCAAACCACATAAATAATTTTGTTTTAAAACATATAAGCTGAGTATATTTTTGGAGTAGTATTGAGCATCGATATGGGGACAAGTTCATTATAACTCAACTCTTTATAAACCATGTAGCCATCGTGGGTAGAAAGGGTCATACTTTTCAGATGACACCTTAATTCTTTTTAGCATAAACTAGTGGATCCACTTAGTTGAGGCGTTCTATATCTCGGCGAGTTATAAGACAGTTCTGGCAGCGTGGGTGACACGTTGTATCACTACATTAGCTCATAGTGATGGTTGTCGGTTAGAGAAACTCCCACAGAATTATATTACCTTTTTATATGAGTAAATTGAGTTGTTATTACTGTTTAAATGCTTTATATAAACTGCACCTTTACTGCTGTTTTATTTCGCATTTGAGTTGAGTATCCATGAGTTTAGTAAAGCTAAGGTAAGTGTTCTTTCCAAATTCATTTCAAGCTTATGTCGTGTTTAGTTTTCCCCTCGCATGCTCGTACATTCAATGTACTGATGCCTTTTGTCCTGCATCATTTTATGATGCAGATACATGTAACCAGGATCAACATCCAGCGCCTCGTTGATCCAGTTGAGCACTCAAACTCAGTTGGTAAGCCACCTTGCTTTCTGGAGGATCCATTTGGTTATGTTTTGTTTTATTGCTTGTGACTATTTTAGTTCTTAGGATGATCGGGGTTTTTGTCCCGACATCCTTCATAGTGTCTAAAGGCTTCATAGACGGTTAGATATGAGTTCTTTAGTCTTGCATTTCAGTTGTTTTGCTATAAGACTTAATTTGCCATTTTGGCTAAGTTGAATGTTATTTTCTAAACATTCTCAGTTATGTATTCAGATAGTTTATTTAAGATTGTATTTAAGTACATTTTCTATTGAGTAAGTCTTCCGCTATGAGTTAAGCCAGGCCAAGGGTTCACTTGGGGCCATCAATGGTTCTCGAGTTCTAGTCTCGCCCAGGGTGTAGGCTCGGGGTGTGACAAACTTGGTGTCAGAGCACAGCGTTCAAGAGTCCTAGGGAGTCTATGAAGCCGTGTCTGTAGAGTCCTAGTTATCGGTGTGAAGCACGCCACATCTATAATTAGGAGGCTGGAACATTTAGGAAATTCCTTCACTTCTTTCATACTCATTTCCTGCGACAGAGTTCATCTCTATAAAATGTCTTTCTAACTCATCCTTGTGCGTGTCTTTCAGTTGATCATGCCTCCACGAAGAGCTGTCCGAGGTCATCCTACTAGGAGGAACGTTTAGGAGCAAGGGATACCTAATGCACCAGAAGTGCAACCCCAAGGAGAGGTCACCAATGCTGAATTTCGGGAAGCAATCCAAATGCTAAGTCAAGCTGTAACCAACCAAGTTGGAAAACAAAGAGGGGCTCGATAGGAAGAGGCTGGTACTTCATTTCTTAAGGATGAATCCTCCAAGATTTACTGGTTCAAGCACTACTCAGGATCCGGAAAATTTTATTGAGGAACTGCAGAAGGTGTTTGAGGTTATGCACGTTGCCGATGCTGAGCGAGTGGAACTAATGAGTGTTGCTAGGACTTGGTTTGACTAGTGGAAGAAGGGTAGAGCTGAGGGTGCACCAATTTTGAGTTGTACTGTATTTGAAGAGGCTTTCTTGGGGGGTTTCTTTCCCTGTGAGCTGAGAGAAGCCAAAGTACGGGAGTTTCTTACCCTTAAGCAAGATTCACTAAGTGTTCATGAGTAAAGTTTAAAGTTCACCCAACTTTCCCGATATGGTCCAGAGATGGTTGCAGCTATGAGGAGCAGGATGAGTCTGTTTGTTGCTGATTTTTCTCGTCTGTCAAGTAAAGAGGGCAAGGAATCTATGCTGATAGAGGACATGAACATAGAGAGACTTATGGTTTATGTGCAGCAAGTTGAGGAAGAGAAGCTGAGGGATAGAGAAGAATTCAGAAATAAGAAGGCTAAGACAGGGAATGAGTCCGGGCAGCAAAGGAGTAATGTGAACCATTTTTCCTTTCAAAATAAACAAATGGGACCTGCTCCATCATCTGCTAGTGCACCTACACCAAGGAAAAAAGGTGAGTATAATAGTCAGAATTCACAGAATTTCAGGGCTAGATCTGCTCAGTCTCAGGGTATTATGGCACAAGGAGGAAATTGGGCTCCTACATGTGCTAGGTGCGGTAGGAACCACTCAGGTGCTTGTCGCGATGGCTATACATGATGTTTCAAGTGTGGTCAAGAGGGTCACTTCATGAAAGAGTGTTCGAAGAACATGTAGGGAAATGGAAATAGGGGCAATAGATCCCAATCTTCTTCAGTTGCTCCACCAGACAGGGCTACACCTAGAGGGGCTACTTCATGTACTGGCGGAGGAGAAAACCGCCTATATGCTATCACTAGTTGCCAAGAATAATAGAATTCTCTAGATTTTGTCGCTGGTATGATCAAAGTCTTTACTCTTGATGTTTATGCTTTACTAGACCTAGGAGCAAGTTTATCTTTTGTAACCCCTTATTTTGCAATGAATTTTGATGTTCTTCCTGAGCAACTTCTTGAACCCTTCAATGTTTCTACACCTATTAGTGAGTCTATTCTAGCTGAGAGAGTCTATTGTGATTGTATCATTTTCGTCTATCACAAGATCACCATCGCTGATTTAGTTGAGTTAGACATGGTTGATTTTGATGTTAATCGGGGTATGGACATGTTTCATGCCTGTTATGCGTCTATTGATTGTAGAACTCGAGTTGTCAAGTTCCAATTTCCTAATGAGCTAGTTATAGGGTGGAGTAACAGTTCAGCAGTGCCTAAGGGTCTTTTTATTTCGTACCTTAAGGCGAAGAAGTTGGTTTCCAAGGGTGGTGTCTATCACTTAGTCCAAGTTAATGCTTCTAGTGTTGAGACACTTCCTATTGAGTCAGTTCCAGCTGTGAGTGAGTTTCCAGAAGACTTTCCTGATGATCTACCCGGAGTCCCTCCTAAGAGAGAAATAGACTTCGGTATAGATATTTTTCCTGATACTCTCCCAATATCTATTCTGCCATATAGAATGGCTCCAACAGAGTTGAAAGAGCTAAAAGAATAGTAGAAATATCTCCTTGATAAGGGTTTTATTCGACCAAGTGTCTCACCTTGGGGCTTTTCGGTCTTATTTGTGAGGAAGAAAGATGGTTCCCTTAGGATGTGTATAGATTACCGTCAGTTGAACAAGGTTACCATCAAGAATAAGTATCTCCTTCTGAGAATCAATGATCTTCTCGATCTGCTTCAGGATGCCACGTGTTTCTCTAAAATAGACCTCAGATCTGGCTATCATTAGTTAAGAGTAAGGGAATGTGATATTCCAAAGACAGCTTTCAGGATTCGTTATGGTCATTATGAGTTTCTGGTCATGTCGTTTGGTTTAACTAATGCACCTATAACGTTCATGGACTTTATGAATAGAGTATTCAAGCCTTATTTAGATATGTTTTTTTATCGTGTTCATTGATGACATTCTAATCTATTCGAGGAATGAGGAAGATCACGCTAGCCATCGCAAAATAGTCCTCCAAACTCTAAAGGATAGAGAGTTGTATGCTAAGTTCTCTAAATATGAGTTTTGGGTTGAGTCTATGGCATTCTTAGGCCACATTGTTTCCGGTGATGGGATTAGAGTTGACACTCAAAAAATAGAAGCAGTGCAGAATTGGCCTAGACTCACATTTCCAACTGATATTAGAAGTTTATTGAGGTTGGCTGGATATTATAGAAGGTTCGTAGAGAGGTTCTCATCTATTTTATCCCCTTTGACCAAGTTGACCCAGAAAATAGTTAAGTTTTAATGGTCTGTAGCTTGTCACAAGGCCACCAAAATTTCCACAACTGGTGGGAAAGGCAAAGGCAAGGACTAAACTGTTGAGCTATCAGATGCAAGTCCAACAGTACTGGTTTTTACACCAATGACTCAACAACATATGACAGTGAGAGCATGGGTTCTGATGAAGATGAACTGATGGAGGCACAGAGGAATGAGTTACGATCTAGACAAATGAAATACCTATCTCGGGTCAGAAATCCTCAATCCACCACTCAGACTCCTCCAATTTCAAAGCAGGAAATAGTACTGGCACCTCCAGTATAAGGCCCCCTACCTAAATCAACGAACAAATTAAAGTCTGAGGGGATGAGAATGATCATTTAGGAAAAATAGCTCTCCATAGATGAGGTGATCAATAAGTATCCCGAGATAATAGAATCCCTGAAATATCACAAATTTCAAATATTCACAAAACCCCGTGGCTCTTACATACCAAGCTGGGTTAGAGAGTTCTACAATGCATACAATGCATTGGTACCTCAACGGAACAGGTTTGTGTCGTCTTTCAAAGTAGTTGACTACGTGGTTGTCAGAGGAAGGAAGGTAGCTTGTGACAGTGAAGCTATCAACATAGCTTTAGGTATGTCCGATAAGATTAATGATCATTGCCAGCACTTAATCAGAATAAAGAAGTTGGACGAGATGAAAATGTGATTAGCCCCGCTGATCTCAAATGATAAGGATCCAAAATGGCTAGCAAAAGAAGTTTCGATTGAAAAGAAAGATCTGAGCATAGCTGTAAGATACTGGTTTGGGTTCATCAGCAGCACAATTATGCCATCACAGAATGCATCAATCCTTCGTCTTGCCAAGGCAGCTTGTCTTGGATGCATCATAGAGAAAACCAAGATAAATCTAGGGATGACCATTTCTTCTAAGATCCATATGCGTGCAAAGCAGGGCCATACATCTCTTCCTTTCCCAATAATGATCATGAAATTGTGCAAAAGAGCTCAGGTGCCTAGAGACGCAAAGAAGGATGTGGAATTGGCTGCCACCGCCTCCACCAATATACGAAAGATCGAAGCCGAATATCTTAAGGACCAAGCAAGAAAGAAATAGAAGGAAGTTGTGGCCACTGGATCTACACCTGCGGAGGAATCTTCGCCCACTCTGGCCCTGGGTTTTCAGGTATACCCGTTCTTTGTTCTCATTCACACACTCCAGGTCCCTCTGTTTCCGTGATATCACACAGACTCCAGGTCCCTCTGTTTCTGTGGTATCACACAGATTCCAGGTCCCTCTGTTTCTGTGATATCACACAGACCCACTATTGTGGTTGCATCCTGTGAACCGATTATTCAGGCATCCTTGATCCGAATGGGACATCTTGCTCAATCTGCGGATTTTCGGGCTTCCAACATAGAAATCTCCATTCCAAGAATGATCAGGATGCCCTCGATGATGATGTGACACCACTGAGAACTACTATTGATGCTCTGGCGGCTAGGATAGCCATGTGTGAGCGTGACCAAGGAGCCACATAAGAGGTGACGGTCTTAAAGGCCGCTATTGTAGAGTTGAGGAGAGATGTGGACTACCTAAAATCCACTGATGTGTCCATTATCTTTGGAACAGTGGAGATTCCGGACGTGCCTGAGATGCCTCAGACTACCATTGGACATGGAGACGGAGCAAACAGATAGTCGATCTTGACTTAGAGGCAGAGACTGACGAAGAGATGTTTGAGGGAGCTGCAGCAAATGACATAGCCAAAACCGAAGAAACCATGATAGATATTGTTGTGCAAGCCTCCTTGGCAAAGGCTCCTACTGTTGGATCCAGTGGAGCTGGTCCTTCTAGAAGTCACTCCGGGTACTGATGCCTAGACAGATGGAGCGACTACTTAGACAGGATCCCCTCTTTACCTCCCTCTCTATTTTTCTTTATTTTGCTTTTCGAATTCTGTGTTAATTGCATTTGACGATAAATTGCTTTTTATTTGTGGTGGGGTGAGGCCCACACCTTTTGTGCTGACAGATTCATGTTTTGTTTATATTTGGGATGTTCTGTTTAAAATTGTTTTTACACTGCTTTTTGTGGATATTTGAGCTTATGGCTCCTCTTTTTAACCCTTCCGAAAAAAATTTGTTTTTCAAAATTTTTTGCCACCGCTTGTGTTGAAAGTGGTTGTTCTCGTACAAATTTATATCTCAGTTTCGATCAATACCGATGACTTAAATAGTCCTCTCAATCGAAAAAATATGAATGTTCGGCTACGACGATACCAAATGAAGTTTCATAGACAATATGTGAACTATTTGCATCTTGTTGTGATTAGCCATTTATTGAATTGATTCTCTTGTAATGACCATTGCACACTAGCGAAAGTGTGTAGTCTTGTTTGACTTAAGTGTCTATACCTTGTGTAATTAGCTTACTTTGAACCATGCATGAATAAACCTAAAAAAATTTCCGTTAGTCTGATTGATTTAGAAAGGTGTGCTCTTGAGATGATCTTAGGCAACTTTAAAGAGTGTGAGACAAATTTTACATATACCTCTTTTGTGGCCTACTCGTGAGCGTGTGAAACTCTTTTGAACACCCCTTGAGCCTTACCTTTCTTTGGAAGAAACTTGATGAACCCTAGACCTTACTTGACCCACTAACTATAATTCTCTTGATTTGTGGTTTAGTGAATAGCCAACTTAGGCCAAAATCCTAAGTTGGGGGTGTGGTGAAAAGGAAAAGGAGAAGTCAAGAATTTTTTTTTTGGAATAAAAGTGCAAACAATTGGGTTTCCAAGCAATACATGGAGAGTGAATAAAAAGATGACTTAGAAGCACTAGAAGAAAAAGTGATAAGGGAAAGTAAAAGGACGTTTTAAGAACACCGCATCTCACGAGGATGAAGAAGTCACTGATCCTAAATAACCATACCTATGCACTCAGCCCCTTTACACGCCTTGAAAAGACCTTTTTGATCTTGAGTAAGCCGAACCGAAAGTCGATTGGAAAATCAGGGCAAACCTATGGGTGAAAACATGCATTCTGTTCCTATTTTTGAGTGTGAGTGTTGCATCTGATTCCTGGTCTTAAATTGATTAGCCTCTGTGTGTGAATATGGAATCATTCTTTGTGTGAGGGAATTTAGATACTTTTGTTGAGCTTGAACTTACATTAGTAGAAAGTATTGTGAGCATGAGAATCTTTGGTAATGGTGTGTCACAACTTGAATCTTTGAGTACACAATTGAATCTTCGCATAAGTAGTTTGAAGTCTTGTTGTGTACATTCATGATTGAGTCTTGTGTAGCACTATTTGAGACACCCTTTTTCAATAGTTGAACTTGAGTTTGCTTGAGGACAAACAAAAGGTTAAGTTGGGGGTGTTGATGAGTCCATAAATTGGACTTATTTAGGGCTATATTTTAATAGAAATTGTGTCCTCAAATGCTTATTTTATATCAATATATGATGAAAACCCTTAAGTTTCAGGTATTTGAAGTTTGAAGGAAAGCATGGACACTACTTCGTAAAAAGGAACGAAAAGGTTGAAAAGAACAAGAAAATGAAGGCCTGAGGATCGCCGAGTCCACTTGGAGAGTCGCCGAAGGGTCTCACTTTGCCTTTTGTTCCAGTGTGCTGAGTCCTGAAGGAAAGGATCAAGTCGACGGAAAAAGAGAGCAGTCGGCGCATCACCGAGGAGTTTCGCGAAGCAGTACTATGTTGCCCAATGACCCAGAACACAACGATGCCGAAGGATGGTGCAACATGGCGATGAACTACACCAAAGGGTGAATCGCCGATTTGATCGGCGATTCAGACTAATGTCGCTGAATGATCCGTTGTAGCACATATGTTTTAAAACTATAAATACTCGTTCAATATCAGATTTTAGTACCACATTTTTAGTATCATATTTTGAATATAGAACAATTAATATAATTTTAGTACTTTTTATTTTTGCTCTGAGTTTGAAGAGTGTTTTGAAAACTTGAAGAAAAAGAGGGTTTCATCTCCAAGGATTTGGATTTGGGTCTCTTGGATTCTTCATTCTTGGCCTGTAACAAGACTTAAATCTTCATACCCATTTGAAAGCAAGCTCATTTAGGTATAAATTTCTATCTCTTGATGTGTGGCTAAAAACCCCCATTCTTGGGGTGTGATTTAGCAAATATGGGTTGATATTATTGTTGGGTCTTGCTTGCTGATAGGTTAGATGTATTTTAATGGTGATTTCACCTAGTGGTTGTAGTTTAATTTAATGGGTTTGTAGTTGCAAATACAGAGTCACCCATGTATTTTCGTCTTGCCCAAGAGGGAGGTCGCGAAACCAAGACCGCTAGACTAATGGCCTAAGGAGTGGGTCGACATGAGGTTCAACCCGAGAGGGTGAGCCCTAGTCCCATATCCTAACACTCAGCTCGAGAGAGTGAGTGGGGTAAGGCGTAGGCTGACTTTCATGCGGCAAATGGGTGTCCGAGAGGAACGCATTTGAAATGGAGTAAGTTTCCCGAGAGGGAACTTATTTCCATCTAAATCTTATCCTAGTCACTATTATCTTGCAAATTTCCTATCGAAAGCATGTACCCAACTATTTATCTCAACTTGTATTGCGGTCACACCCCAAGAACTCTTCCCCATACTTGATTTCCTTGTTATTTTTGTTGGTTTTACTTACTAGTGACAAAAACCCCATTGTTACTTGACTCTTTTTTCTCCCTTTAATTTACAATGTTTTAAACGTTAATGTATTTAGCTACGACTAGTTAGAACTAGTTTTATTTTTCCATTAATTCTCAAAACCGCTCCCTTGGGACACGACCCCAATCCTTGGTTGGGGTACTATACTATTGCACGATCGTAGACACTCGTACCGGAAGTTGTGTCGTTGATTGATACGCTCAAATTACACCTCCCTGAAGAAGCGTAAGCGATCGTTATCAAGTAAAGAACCCAACTTGTAGGTTGGGGTCGATCCCACGAGGAAAATGGTTTAGACTTTACTTTAACCCACGATTATATTCAATTAGTCAAAGTATTT
>JAJOOO010021445.1:0-13253 GCA_029582685.1 Solanum piurae
ACCCCTTGCTACTACATTTTTTTTTGTAGGTTACTAGCCCGGACCTTTGTGATATTTTCTCTTCTCCTTGTCTGAGGCTTCTTGTGGAGGTTTGTGAGGTAGCTGCTTGTCATTTTAGCGGACCTTCTTACTCCTATGTATGATCTTGTTCTATTCTAGAAACAATGTCATTTTAGACTTGTGTTTTCTTTTGAATAAATTGTAATACTTTAGAGGCTTGTACACGTGACAACCAGATTTTGGGGGTATTTTTGAGTTGATTATAAAATTTCCGCATTTTTATATTGTAATGGTTGAATTTTAGGCTGACTTGTCTTGGTGGGATAAGACGAGTGCCATCATGTCCATTTTTGGGTTGTGACACCATATATGATGTATAAGCAATGCATGGATTAAATAAAATAATGTAACCAAACAATGTATTAGATGGATTAAATTTTAATCCATGGACTATTCTATTTAATACCTCCTACCAAACGAGTCCTTAGACCTCACTTGTTTGCACTTAATGGAGGTCTGAATCTATAATGGTTCAGACATTAGGCCATTAAGTGAATTTATTTATTTTTTACTTAAAAATCTCTTAATGGGTCTGAAACGGTCTAAATGAATTAGATTTGTGACAAAGTATTATTCTCATTCAGATCCTTTTAAAGACACTTTTTATTTTTGAAAAAAAATTGTGCTCTATATTTTTTTCTTCAAGAAAAAATAATTTCAAGTCTCTCATTCTCCAACTTTATTAATCATCCAAATTATTTTTCTTAAACTTTTAGTTTTTCTACTTGCAGCTTATTTATCGAATTGATAAAATTTATTGTAAAATTTTTAATTGACTAAAGTGCAAAACTTAACTTAAAATATTAATTTATAATTTCAATACCTTAATGTGTATTAAAGACTGATTTAAAAAAAAAATTGTTCATATAATATTTAACTACTATTTTATTTGAATTTAAATGTTTATTGTGTTTAAAGATTAATAAAAAAAAAATATGGGCTTTGTTGGTGAGATGTTATTAAAATCATAAACATGCCTCTCCCAGCCCTAGAAAAAAAGGACAAAGAGTTTCGGTACATGTTCATGTAGGCCCAATATATATGGTCTCAACACCCCACCTCCTGCCCGTGTTTGTGGGCATCAACCAATGTCGTTGAAATACCCCATATATTTAAAGGCGACTAACTCACTAAGCTTAACCCGTACACGTCAAAACTATACTTTTTACCTTACGTTGTTTGTTGATGAGTTGTCAGGAGAATAAGGTTTTAAATGTATACATCACATCTTTCAAATATTCAAAAAAATTAAAAACTCAGAAATGATATTGTGCAACATAAAAAAGTTTAGTTCAATGTAAAGAAATAAGAGATTTTTACAAACAAATATAATGAATCATCGAAGTTATCACATACTAATTCGAAAAGTCATTTTACAAAAATTATATTAAGTGAGCTTGCACAAAAATTGAATGGAAAATACAAATTCAAAATGGTAAATTGTGAGTTTATTCAACTGATATTTATCGTTGGTGCAAAGGATAATATACTAAAAAATTACTATCAAATGAATCTGAAAAGCATTTTCTGAAGAACTTTAATTATGTGTGTAACATCCCGCCTTAAAAAAAACTAAAAATAGAAAGAAGTAATTTCGAAAGAAGCTAATTTGAAATTTTGCAAGTCATGCTTGAGTTGTGAGTTTTAGGTCAACTTCAAATGATCATACCTTTCAGTACATGATGAGTTAGGTGGTCCATAAGGTATCAAATGAAAGGTCTTGGAATTCTCTTTCCGACGTCACCGAGTTTGCTAAATTTCGAGTTCGGATGAGGGAGATATGCCTGTTTGAAGTTAGCATGTCCAGTTAAGGAAACTTACTCGTATTAATGAGGGGTATTTTGGTCTTTTCCTTACCCCATTAGATTAAAATAAATTTAATATTATTTTGGGGTCAAATCTGATTTGGGTCAGTTTTACAAATCTTAAATTATGCTTAGGGTTTTAGAAGATTTTTCAAGAAGAGGAAAATAGGAGAAAAGTAAGAATGATCAAGGTTCGTGTGAATCGAGGATTTGTTTTGCCAAATCGAGGTATGTAAGTTTCCATAGTGATGGGTTCGTTCACCCACACGTCAATCATGTTTCACATTATCTAATTCATCCATAAAGATAGAGGAATTAAGTTTTTGATGAGTTTCTGAAGTGTTGTTATTCGTTCTTGAATTTTGATATTTAGTTCAGTTATTGAGGTGAAGATTTTGTTAAGGGGTTGAGTAAATTGATAGTTCTTGAGTGGGTTTCGCTGGAATTGTTCTGAGTTATAAGAATTCGAGAGTTTTTACCTTATAAGTTCAGTGGGTATGAGTTGAATCGAGTTTGGGAGAGAAAGAAAAGATCAGGCAGAAAATAGGTGCCAGGTCCGCATCACAGACTTGCTCCCTAGAGAAATTCTCTCACTCCGCATCGTGTAGAAAACGCAGACTCCACTGTTTTAAAAATTATTTCACGACCAAATATTTTAATTAATCTCCACATCATGTCCTTGCTCCCCAAATAGTATTTTTCAACCGTTTCTCATTATTAACTATCTAAAAACTAATTTATTCATCACGATATCGTTCATATCATAAATCTTAACCTTGAATTCATAATTCAAATTCAAGGTAGAGTTAAGAGTTAAGTCTTGAGAGTTCCTTTGAGAATGTCACAACCCGATCGTACACCCTGGACGTGGCCGACACTCGAGAACCATTGTTGGTCCCCAAGCGAACCCTCATCCTGGTTGACTACAAGCGGAAGACTAACTTAAGCATACAAATCTTAAAAACTGAATAAAATTCATAAAAGCTTACAAATTTTTAACTCAAATGAATAACTCTGAATAAAAATAGAATATTCAACTAGCCAACAATAAGCAACTCAAGTCTTTAATACATTTAATAAGATAAATGAAACAGACTTCTCAAACTCTACTATCTATCTATGAAGCCTATAACTGACAAAGATGGAAGTCGGGACAAGACCCACGACATCCTGACAAAACTTGAAAGTAAATGATATCCTTCGGAAGCAAGGAGGCTCACCATTGCTAACTCGAACTCCATGTGGTATCAACAAAGCTCCTGTTGATGATCCTTTTATACCTGAATCTGCATCATGAAATGATGCAAGCCAAATGGCTCAGTACATGAAATGAACGAGCATGTAAGGGTAATTCTAAAACATAAAATAAGCTTGAAACTTGATAAAAAGGGAAACATACTTACCTCTTCTCAAACTTACTCAACTCAAGGAATACTCAAGGATACTAAAACCTACTCAAACTTACTCAACTCAGTAGTACTCAAGGATAAGATACTCAATTCAGTAATAAGGTTCTCAACTAAGTGAAACTCAACAATAAGGTACTCGACACAATGAAGCACAAATCAACTCAAGATACTCAACTCAAAGGTACTCAACTCAAGATACTCAACTCAGGATATTCAACTCAAAAAACTCAACTCATGATACTCAAGGATAAAGCAATAGTAAAAGATGTAATATATATGGAAAACTGTAAAACTGTAGATAGCAACTCAATGTATTGAAAAATACAATAATACTCAATGTGTATATAAAAATACAATATAACTCTATGGGAGTTTCTCTAACCGACAACCACCACTATGAGCCTAAGTGATGATACATCGTCTTGTCCACGCTGCCAGAACTGTCATATACTTTGTCGACATATAGAACGCCTTAACTAAGTGGATCCACTAGTCTATGCTAAAAAGCACTAAGGAGTCATATAAAAAGTATGATCCTTTCTACCCATGATGACTATATGGTTTAAGGAGACTTGAGTTATTATGAACTCGCGTTCCCATATCGGTGTTCAATACTACTCCCAAAATATACTCAGGTCATATGTTTTAAAAGCAAAACTTTTTCTATGATTTGAGATAATTACTCAAAAACTAGCTCAAAAGCTCTCTTGGAAATTGATGTTTCCTCTCTTGTTCAAATGTGAAAACATTTTAACTCTTGGGAATACTTAGTTCCCGTATAATCTTTGAAGAAATGAACTTTACTCTTACTCTTTACTCAACTCAAAGCTTAAGTCTTAAAACAAAGTTAAAAAGTTTGTAAAAGACTTCTTAAAATGTGGTTCATGCCAAATTATAGACGTGAACGACTCAATGCAAGGTTTTCAATAACCATAGATAAAACTTAATACTCGGAACTCAAGAACTTCAATGATACTACTCATTTCAAGAATGCTCAAATCAGAGGGTCCATGAGGAATTATGAGCATGAACTACTCAACTCAAGGACTCAAAGATACTTCTCATCTCAAGACTGTTCGACTTATAGGGTCCATGCAGAATTATGGGCATGAACAACTCAACTCAAGGACTTCATGGGTAACATGTAATAGTCCCATGATTAGGAATATAATATAATCTCAAAGTGTATTAGGAACTCAATACTCAATACTTAGAACTTGAAGATACTACTCCTCTCAAACGTACTCAATCGATGGAGTTCAAGCAGAAGTTATGGGCATGAACGACTCGACTCAAAGGTCAAAATATCAATAAAGAAATCATGTATACGACTCTTCTCATTCTCATACTTACTTACTCAAAGCTTAACTCAAATCGATGATGGATCTCAAAGGATTCACAATTGAACTCAAAGGTTTCCTTGAACTCTACTCTTAAATCTCTCTTTAATGTGAATTATGAATTCAAGAGTTATGGTTCATGATATGAAGGATATCATGACAACAAAATAGACACATGAATACATTCTCCTCACTCTCATACTAATTTGCTCGAGTCTTGAAACAAGTTATTAGGAATTGTAGAAGACTCCTCAAAGGACTCAAAGGGACTTTCTCAAAAGTGTTTTAAGAGAACTCTGAAGACTTGACTATCAACACTACCTTGAATGTGATTTATGAATTCAAGGTTGCGATTTGTGATAGGAAAGATATCGTGATGTTTAGGAGTGTTTTTAGATAGTTAAACATGAGAAACGATCAAGAAATCACTATCTGGAAACAAGTCCGCGATGTAGAGATGCATTTTAATATTTGGTCACGAAATAAATTTTGAGGCAGAAGGTCCTTGACCTCTCCGTGACGCGAAGAAAATTTTTGTAAAATGGGAAGGCAGGTCCACGACGCGGACTGGGTTTTCAGATTCGCTCGACTTTTTCCTTCTTCATTTTCTAACCCCAATTTGCCTAAATTCGATTCTTTTACTCAACTTCTCTTTAGATTCAGTTACCCAGTACATGTACACTAGAATCTAACTCAAACAACATCTAAAAATAGACGCAATAATCTCAAGAACTTCTCAATCTCAGCCCAATCCAAGAACGAAAGCAAATTCAAGAACACATATCAAGAACACCAAACTTTCAACTTTCTAGAACGAATTTAACGCTGAAATTAACATGATTGGCGTGTGGGTGAACAAACCCAACACTATGGAAGCTTACATACCTCTTAGTGATTAAACCCATGGAAAAAATCTGCAATAAAACGCAGGACTCTCGACGAACGCTTTGATCCTCTCCTCTTTTCTCTTATTTTCTCTTCTTGAACTCTCTACTAGAATCCTAGGCTTATATTAGGATTATAAAACTGAACCTAATAGTATTAGACCCTTAAAACCTTACTAAAAATGAATTAAATCTGATTGGTAAGGAAAAGACCAAAATACCCCTCACTATTTTCGGATAACTTTCCTTAACTGGACAACATAACTTCAAAATGGCATATCTCACTCATTTGAACTCGAAACTTAGCAAACTTGGTGGCGTTGGAAAGATAATTCAAAGAACTTTCACTTTCAATCTTATGAACACCTAACTCATCATGTACTGAGAGTTATGGTCGTTTGAAGTTGACCCAAAATATAGAAGAGCTTAGGAATGAATTCTCTCTAGTTTTTATTCGAGTCTTAGTTCAAAAAATTTCTAGGGTGTTACAGAGAAGTCTTTACCACCCAGACCGTCGTGATTGGCACCCACACTAACCCTCCGGTGGGAGAACCATTAATACTAATTAGCTAACCAAGAACCAAACAACTTAATCAAAACTAAGACATTTAAAGATACGGAAGCATGTTTAAATGCAAGAGTCAAACAGAGTTCCCATAAACTCCAAGAGATCTAACAAAACATTGCGGAAATTATTCCCTAGAACCCGAAAGTCAATGTACCAAAACTCTACTAATGATCATAAGACTAAAGGAAATGGGTACAACCCAATTAAACATAAGAAAATCTAAAGTACTAGTCTAAGTCCGAAGATGTGGATGTAAACAAAAGAGAACTCATGGCAGCCTGGAAGAAATGACTCACCCTTGAATTCAATTGATCACTGATCTTCTAGAAGAGGTCTGTTAGTAACCGCCTGAAGATGCCTTGTACTCAACTAGGAAAGAGTAAGTGTAGTATCAGTACACAATCATAGTGTACTGGTAGGATCATGTGGCTATCCCAATAGGTGAAACATATATAAGTCATTACAACAATAATAAGCATGCATACACCGAACATATACAATATCAATTATCAATTACAAACAATGTACAATTTCACAAATCTCAAGATATACAGTCATGTCAAGTCAATGGTCCTCTCATGGAACCCATACCCAAACTGTTAGTGTACCGGTACGTGGTACCCGATCCAAGTTAGTATGTCGGACGTGATATCTGATCCCATGTATGCGCCGGAGCGTGGCACCCAATCCAAGTTAGTGTGTTGGAACGTAACACCCAATCCATTCAACAAGCTACAATCACAATGTACATTCTCATAATCATACAATCAAGTCATGATTCATGACATACAATTATTCAATCATCCTCATATAGAATTATTGTGATTAAATGCAACATTCACATACATACATACATTATAATGAAGTAATTACTAACATACATCACACCAATATGAAATCACAACCATCACCTACCTCGAACAAAGCTTGAATCCCCTAAGAAACTTGATTCTTCCCTTTCCGGAATTTTTTGCTTATTCTTGGTCTACAAACAGTCAATATAACGCAAGGATCAATAAACAAGACCTAATTACCCGAATCATAATCAATAATATCAACCCTAGGTCAAACCCTTGATCCCCATACCCATATTAGGGTTTTTTCCACCATAATTTCTAGATCAAAACACCTCCCCCATCGATGATTACCCAAGAAACTAAATTCTACGGATCAAAAAATGGATTCGGGGAGTGAAAACCTTACCTTTAGCCTCAAGAATGGTGAAAAATCATTAAGAACACACCTGGGGTCGTCTCCTAGCTCTCAAGAATGAAACTTGCAGAAAATAAATAATTTTGGGGATTATTTCCGATTTAATTAGCGACTGGCCCGCTATGGCGGCCCTCAACCCACCACAACGGCCCTGCCTTAGCGGGATAAATTCCTCCCTGGAAGCTTGCGCTGAGACAGAACGTCGTAATTAGAGTCTCCAACCCCCATTTCACAACACACCTTCAACCCACGACACTCAAAAACTACTCGTTCATGCTAAGATCAGTTTCAGAAGTTCTACTCACCCGAATTCAATTATGTAAAGTCGTACGGGTTCCTTAATGTCTTATCTATCTACTCATATGATCGAATTCATAATTAGATCTCCCATTTGTTACCAGATTTTCCTAGACTTCACTGACTCTGATTTCATCTAAATCTGGATTAGGCTAGGAAATTTCAAGTTACTACCAAAAAGTTTTTCGGCCCAAAAATTTTCCCCATTTGTTTTCTATAATGATGGGAGCAGGTCATTACATTTTCAAACCTTTTTAAACTTGTTTTAAGACTTGAGCATTTCAGTTTGCGGAAGAGTAGATTTGAGTTCATTTTCTTTAAAATGATATATGAGAACTAAGTATTCCCAAGAGTAAATGTTTTTACATTTAAGATGAGAGGAAACACTGATTTCCAAAAGAGTTCATGATCAATTTTGTGTACTATCTCTTTTAAGATAAATATT
Source organism: Solanum piurae (assembly GCA_029582685.1). Lineage (NCBI taxonomy): Eukaryota > Viridiplantae > Streptophyta > Magnoliopsida > Solanales > Solanaceae > Solanum > Solanum piurae. The sequence goes on from JAJOOO010021445.1 coordinate 8,021, forward strand.
TTGAGTAATAATCTCAAAGTTGAGGAAGAGGAAATGTTTTCTTAAAAAAATATGAGCTAAGTAATATTTTGGGAGTAGTATTGAGCACTGATATAGGGGAGAGTTCTAACAACTCACAACCCCCATAAATCATGTAGCCAACGTGGGTAGAAAGGGTAATACTTTTTAGATGATTCCTTATTACTTTTTAGCATAGACTAGTGGATCCACTTAGTTGAGGAGTTCTATACCCCGGCAAGGTATAGGACAGTTCTGGCAGCGCGGACGAGACGTTGTATCATCACATATCTCATAGTGATGGTTGTCAGTTAGAGAATATCTCTAAAACATAGTTTATTTTGTATTTTTACATACAAACTGAGTTATATTGTATTTTTCAATACATTGAGTTGTTATTTAAAAGTTTTTCTTTATATTACATTATTGTTATGGCTTTTACATTGAAATGAGTTGAGGTCGAGTTGAGCTGAGACGATGTAAGTTGTTTCTTCAGTTCCACCTCAAGCTTATGTAATGTTTAGATTTCCCCTTGCATGCTCGTACATTCCATGTACTGATGTCATTTGGCCTGCATCTTTTATGATGCAGATACAGGTAACTGGGATCATCAACCAACGCTTCATTGATCCAGTTGATTTCCAGAGTTGTTTGGTGAGCCTCCTTGCTTCCGGAGGATCCCTCATTTATGTTTATCATTTCGATTTTGTTATTAGGATGTCGTGGGTCTTGTCTCGACTTCCACCTCAGTTAGTAGAGGCTTCATAAATAGTTAGACACAATTAGTTCATGAGTCTTGTTCATTTCAGTTATTATGTTCTAGACTTGAGTTGCCGCTTTGACTAGTGAATGTTTCTTTAAATATTCTGAGTTAGTTATTTTGAGTTAAAGCTTTACTAATAAAGTTCTCTTATTGTTGAATAAGTCTTCCGCTGAGAGTTGAGCCAGGCCAAGAGTTCGTTTGGTGCCAGCAATGATTCTTGAATGTCGGCCACGTCCAGGGTGTAGGCTCGGAGCGTGACAATGTGATTATTATTATTATATATAAAAGATGTACTCACTTGACATTAATTTCTTTTTCTATATGTCAACAATACATAATTTAAATATGAATTTGAGGAACGTTGGTTATGATCATATGTTTCATGTCTTACAATTTTCGTCAGATTTTTACAAAATTGTAGTCTCCTATTATAATTTCATATATGTTGACACCTAATTTTGACCTTCCCCGTTAAGAATTAACTTTCGAGCTTCTTAATTTTTCGAACGATTTAAGATAATTAACTTTATATAATTCAAATTAGTTTCAAGGTTATTTAAGTAAGCTCGGTCAACTTTAATAGTGTTTTGAATAACAAATATATTTCATATAATTATATACGTAATTAGTATATTTTATAAAGACTTTTACTTTATTAAAATAAATATTTTATTAATTTAGTTCTAGTTTGAATTATGGTCTTAATTTTTGGATTAATAAGTTTATATGTAAATCGAATAAGTTTATGGTTAAATTAATTATTTCATTTCGTTAAGATCGAGAAGCTCATAAATTAATTATATTAATACATCTTATTTTGTTGTTAGCCGAATTCGCCAATTTAATTCAATTCGGCTAAATTTTCAACTTGTATTTGGTTACAATTGTAATTCAATAGTATTAGGTAATTAAAAATATAACCAACACCCATCTTAGCCTCCAATTCTTTTAAGACCCAAATTTGGGCCATTTTGCCGATCCAAATTGTACCTAGTAGCTTACCATCCTATGTTCTTTGCCAATTTTCCAACAACACAACAACATACGTACAATACCAAATATACCCAACCAATAGTTGAAATTTTCAAATAACTCCAATCCCATTCAACAACTTCCAGCCGACCCAACCCATTCCAATTCTTCCTATTCCCAATTCTAATTCAAACCACCAGCCAGCCCAACTACGCCCGATCCGGCCCATTCCAATTCCAAAAGAAAACTCCTCCAGCGTCTACAACAGTCCAAACACGCTCACTGAAGCAGACGAAAAAAGCAGCGAGGAACGCGAAAAAGCAGCACTACGATTTTTGTTTCTTCTCCAACGTCTCTCTCAACCGAGTACTATGGCAACAACACGCGGTTTTTGCCCTTTCCTCTTTCGGAATGGGGAGAAAACCTCAGAAAAGAGTGTTTGACAAATCGGTGAAAGGTTTTGATTTTTTGAATTTGGAATTGGGCATTAGTTTGCCCCTTTTTTGGTCCGTTTTCCCCTATTTTCAGAACCCTAATCTTCCCATCTATATATGATGCATATTCACTGTGAGCAAAGGGGGTTGGGAAAAAATTCTTGAAAGGAAATTTTTGGGTTGGAAAATTTTTCACAGAGAACAATTTGAACGAAATAGCTAAAGGAATACCTACTAAATCCCCTATAAGATATCAGAGAAGACAAGTAATTTCAGCCTGTGTTCGATATTTTCTGCCCATTTTTCTAGGCTGTTGCTCAGGGTCGAAGATCTGGCGTGGTGGAAGTTCGTCTCTCAAGCCCATCATCTCAGTTCATTGCACTAAGAAAGGTAAACTCATTTGGAATTCAGACCTTTTTGTTTTGTTTTGTTGGATGTTGTGTTTTGGTATGAAGTGAAGTGAAATGGGGGCTGTTAGCATGTTTTCGTCCCTTAAATAATGTTTCTATTCTCTGCTTGGTTCATGGCTTTATCTGTCGAGAGGTTGTCTGATTTGGAATCATGTGTAGCTTAGTTGTTTAAGATTAAAATGGGCCTTTGTCTAGCAAATTAACTTGCTGGAAATTTTATGAACCATTGAACTCTAGTTCTCTTCTGATTTTTGTATTCGTTTGCATTTATATCTATGGTTCGATTGTTCGTTCGGTTTGGTGTCGACTAGGACAGCTGAAAAAATCTTTTGTGGTTGCTATTTCGGCCTTTCTCTCGGCCTGTTAAGGTCACTCTCGTCTCAAAAGTAGGAGCAGAATTTTAAACTAATTGATAGCGAGCGTGCGTGTTGTTTCATTTATGGCTCGTTGGTCTATTGGTGATTGTTCTACCATTTAGCAAAGCATACTTAAATCAAGTCATGTCCTCATATTTATCCAGCTTTGAGCAGAAATGCTTGCCATTTACCGTTTTAAGTTAAGCTTCTCCAGCATGTACCTTTTATCTTTGACTTGCTTCCGTTTTCAAGAGATCTGCGTCCCACAAATATATCATATCATGCTTTAGCATTAATAATAAGATCTTGTTGCTAGAATTGTGTTTAGCTCATGTTGGCTAATGTGGCATTTCAAATATTAATTCCACGAGGATGCGATCTTCTTGTGTGTGTGACGAGTCCGTGCTTAACAAATGAAGAATTTCTTTAGCTTAACTAAATTATATAGTTGGAATTTCAGTTCATTCTTGTGGGTTTAGTTAGTTTCTGTTTCTATCCAAAAAATGTGAATTAATCCAATATAGCTTTACTTGAATTTTTCTTCTTTCCTTGATGATGCTTGATAATTAATCGACCATTTTATGTATGGGATGATCCATTAGGACCTTTTTCGTTTTGTTCATTTTAACTTAGTATTATGTTAGTTATTTCATAAGATTGTGTCATTGCTTCTCTCATGTTGTTAGAATAGTTATTTAAATCAAATTGGTATGTTTGATACCAATAGTTTAAAATTATGGAATTTGGTTTTTCTTTGTCTTCGTGCACTGTTGATTTCTGGAAAGTTTATTAATCCCCTTTGACTTTTTACCCCCATTATTGTCCGTTACCTTAGACATAAAAGTATTAAGCATTCATTAGTTTCCCTTCCAAATTATTTATTGTGTTGTTCTCGATGGACTGGTGTGTGTCACTTCATTTACTTATTTTTTTTATCACTTCATTTCCTCTAAAAAAAATGCTAATTTGGTGAATTTATTTGTTGTTTGCATGTGAAATTTGCTCGAGTTCTTCATGAACTCCTATCTCCTTCCCTCACACTTCGAGAGAGCCATAAAGGCTCAAGTTCTTTCTTTTCGAGTCAACCAGCTTTGAAACTGATGAACAGGTCCTGGAGCTTTGAAAGAATATGCAGCAGATTAAAATTTGGAAAGATTGGGTCAAAGTACCACCTTTCATTTTCTGTATTTTGTTATTTTGGACCTAAGCCCTTGCCATTAAGTTTTGCTATTACTTTGTATTAGTCTAGGACAGGTACAACTCAAATGGGCCGAAGGCCCAAAACAAAAATGGGCCCAAGTACTGGCCCAGACGGACAAAAAACCAGACTTGGGCTCATTCTTATTATTTATGTTTCTATATTTGCTCACTTATCATTATTTGCGTGCTTGTCTGCTTAATTAGTTTTAAGGTTGTTACAATTTGATTCCCCAAAGGATAGCCATTCCGAATTAATTTTCTAAACAATTTAGTAAGAACTCATTTTTCTCGCCTTTAAAACATATTTGCAAAGACAATTTACTTAATTAGTATCTTAATATTTCCCTTGAGATTACTTCAAACTTTCAAAATTTGTTTACTCTTCCAAATTAATTAAGCATGTTTATATATTAGCCAAATAATTGATTGCCGGATAACCACATTAGTGGATATTTTAGGTGCTTTTTAAACCTTCCTAGAATGTTAATAAGAACCTCGAACCCCTTTTAAGTTTTCAATCAATTTACTGTTTTAATCTCTTGAAAATGATAGTTTTCTTGATTTTTCTTAAAAATTAAGTGGCGACTCTTAAAACAGTCGAATTATCATTCCTAATAAAACAGAATGGCGACTCTGCTGGGAAATTGAATGGTTCTAACCTTAAGATTAATTTATTTGGTCATGTGTTTTAACTATCTACTTCTTTTAGTTATCGTCTATATTAAAATGTGACATTCATGGCACCCGATTCCGCCAAACGGCGAATAGATTGCATTAGGAAAAAGGCGGTTACGTGGCTTACCCCGGCTATCCTTCAGAAAAAACATAAGTTGAATTTCTTGGAAGTGATAAACGAATAGTTGGCTTGCGGTCATCCAACGTCGTTTATTAATCTTCACCCCGTTGTTTGTCCGACTCGGGTAACCGTCATTTCTTAACCAATTCTAGTCAACCTAGAGTAGAGCTAAACCAAATCCAAATCTAAGCATTAGCCTAAGACGGTTTAATACCCAAGGTGTATTAAGTCCATTAGTAAAACCGCCAAAAATCATGTCCAAGGTCCACGACCTAACGACATATCATATTATTTGACATTTGAAA
>JAJOOO010021446.1:0-17603 GCA_029582685.1 Solanum piurae
GGGCTTAAGGAAATAATAAAGTTAAAGACTTAAGTTAATTAAAATTTAATAAAATATTTATATTTTATTTATGCATAATATATAAATAATTATAAAATATATATATATAATTTAACGGTTCGGTTTGGTTATTTTTGCGGATATTCTTTTGTAAAACCAAAACCAAACCAAATAGTATCGGTTTTCAAAATTCAAAAACCAAACCTAACCAAATCCAACCAAATATCGGTTTTTTTAATCGGTTTGATTCGGATTGCGGTTCGATTTGGTTGTTTAACCATAACCATGAACAACCCTAATACACACGTAGAAAACAAAAGGAAGTTCAGCAATCAACAAAGAAAAAGCAACACACACTACACGAGCAAGAAAAACACTTCCATTTTATTTTATTCTTCTTTGAAACAATAATCATATATTCAGTCTTTTCTTTCTTATCAATTATTTTCATATCAACACAAATACATATATCATGATAAATAACCTACAAAAAAAATTGTGGGTGTTCTAATCGAGCTTCGGTTAAAAAAATTCGGTATTCAACTTTGCTTTATCTCTTTATTTATTTATTTATGGAATTTGATGTAATTTTATGACAAATTTTCTGATTTTTTTTATTCACAATTTGATTGAGATGAACAATTTGTTACTTATTATATCTTTGTTTAATGAATGAAGGTAGCTTTAACAATGATTACTTTTTATTTTATTTATTTATATTCGCTAGCTGTGACCTCTTAAAAATGAACGGGTCATGACGTCGTTCTTGTCTTGATTTAGATAATAATGATAAAGTAGATATAGTTAGGCTAAATAAATAAATTATTATTATTTTATTTTTATCAAACAAAAAATGAGTTTTTTTTTAAAATTCGTTATTGTTTTGTTTGATTAGAAGGTGTATGCTTAATTTTAACGTTAATTTTTAGACTAATAAAAATATAAAATATAAAATAAAAGGATATAGAAATGATGTCAGAATTTGTATCCTCAACATTTAGATTTATTTTACTTTACTTGATTTTATGTATAAAGGAAAAATATTAGTTTTATAATGATTAGACAAAACTTTAGACACATTAAAAGAGAAAATTATTTCAATTAAGAATGTAGTTACACATCTTTTTTGAAACATTTAAAAGAAACTCAAAGATGTGGTGACACACCTTGATAAAATTATTCTAATAAATTTTTTAAATCAAGATATGAGCCATAAAATATTAGTCAACACTCGAGAGAATAAAGCAGTTATGCTTCAAAGCTATTGAATGTCAAAATCAAGAATGCGGTTACGCATCTAGGTTGAGACCAAATAAAAGTTTATCAATAAAAATGTGAACAAGTCATAATATATTCAAAAATATTTTAAAATAAGTAGAAGTCAATAAAAGCGACCGTGCTAGAATCACGGGACTCGAGAGATGCCTAATACCTTCCCCTCGGTCAACAAAATTTCTTACCCGAATTTCTAGTTCGCAGACCATATAAAAAAGTTATTTTTTCTTTTGATTAGGGATTAAATAAAAAGGTGACTTAGAGCACCATAACTCAAATTCAAGTGACGACTCTCAAAAAATAAAATAATCTCTATTCAATATTATCACTTGAATTGAAAAAACCCTTTCCGCCGTCAGAAAAGGAGTGTGACAATGTCCATTCAGTTTTAATCCTTTTATTTGAAAAATGGAATGAATAAAGATGCTGAAAAAAATACTACTACTAATTTTGAAAAGGATAAAACAAAAAGAAATTAGTTACAACTTAAAAGGAATAGATTTATGGTGATCTCGAGGAGAAATGGAGTCGTTTAACTAATTTACTTGGCTCACACTTGTTTTAGTGATTTTGATTTTCTTCTTCTTATATAAGAAAATAGGAGTTGCTCAATTTTTTGTTAGATAAGAAATGAATGTAGTGTGTATTATTTTTCTTTCAAGGATACGGCGTATGACCTTGTGAAAGAAAGAAGTTGAGGAAGTAGGTGCCGTAATTAGTGGCGGAGTCAGAATTTTCAATAAGAAGGTTTAAAATCTGAAGAAATTGACACACGAAGTAGTCGAAGGGGATTTGACATCTACTATATATACCTAAAAAATTATTTTAACCATATATAAATAATATAACTTTCCGTCAAAGAAAGTTCGGATAAACCCCTAACAATAAGGTGGCTCCGGCACTGGCGGTAGTGATGGTGAAAGAAAACAGATTGAGGAAGAAGGGGTTTTACTAATTTTTAATTATTATTATTTTTAAAGAATAGTTTGGCATGTCGTGTGACCTACTGTTAAATTTAACAGTTTTTATTTTTATTTTTTTGGTAATTTTAGAGCTAAAACTAAAATGATCATCTTTTAATATATTTGAAGAATAACTTTCACATATAGCAAATATAAAAGTTATATTTATATGTTATAGCTATAATTTGCATAATTGCGCTCCATAGCAAATTTTATGTTTGTTATGAAACTTTTGATTTGTATAATTTGCTAGATACATCCAATTTATATAATTTGCTAGATACATCTGTATTTATATAATTATAAGTGTATATGACGAAAATATATGTATTTGTATTACACTTTTCTCTCGCTTTGATATATAAAGGACCAAAATACTTCAACCCCTATACATCGAGAACCATTTTGATCATTTTCTCTATAAATATATCTAAGTCATTTGTCACCTGATTAGCTTAGTAAAAAATATAAATATTGAAAACTATAAACTAACTAAAAATATATTAACAAAGTAGATTATAAATAATATTATATATATATATATATATATATATATATCGGTTTGATTTGGGTTCGGTTCGACTTTGTTTCTTTTAATACCAAACCAAACCAAGAGTGGTCATTATTTTTTCCAACCGCCAAACCAACCAAACCAAACCAAACCATAAATTGTTTTTTTTTCCGGTTTGATTTGGTTCGTCGGTTCGGTTTGACTTTATGGTTTGACTTATACACCCCAAGTAACTAGTATACATATGTATTTGAATATCTGGTGCGCGAGATTGGGAGAAGGAGGAGAGAGGCAAGCGAGAGTGGGAGAAGGAAGAGAGATGCGAGCGAGATTGGGAGAAGGAGGAGAGAACAGAGAGTGGAAAGAGACGAATTGTATTCGTATAACTGTCATATTATTGTATGTGTATATGTATAATTTGTATTTGTATATATAAGAGAGGAGAGGCAAAAGAGGCATACATAATTATAGCTAAAAAAGGCGACATGATAATTAATTCAAACTATAACTATATTACTTATCTGCATAATTTTCCCTATTTTAACCACATGGTTTATCTATTATTTTTACCTTATATAATTCAAATAACTCTTTAAAAATAGCACTACAAAACTAGTTAAGTACTACTACTCTGAGCTCCTTGATGTAGTGATAGCAAGCAATGCTAATGTAATAGCTTAGCATGTTAATAAATAAAATCTTGTTTAACCAAAAAAAAAAAAAAATGAAAAAAATTATAGGGAGAAAATGAGGGACTGGATAGCAACATTTTATTAGTATATTTTGTACTTTACGATAAAACATTTAAAGTAGTACGATGAGACAACATTATTGGTTACTTTTTATTTTTTTAACAACTTTATTGGTGGTTAAAGTCAAGATATGTACTATTCAGAATATCAACTTTCTTTACATGTTTGGTTTTTTATTTACATGACGCTTTTTTCTTTCCACGCGTTTTAAGGAAGATAATGTTTTTTACTATCTTAATTTATATGATATAGTTTATTTTAAAATTTTTTTTTTTATAAAATAATAAATAGCTTAACTTAAAAATTTATCTATTACCTTAATAAAATGAGTTATATCTACATAAATATCTAAAATTTATTTTTTCATTTTTAATTTTTTTTACAGAATTAAATATTGGTATTTATATTGAGATAGCAATATTAAAAATATTTATAACGAATTTTTAAAGTATTAATTTATTTCTTAAAGTCCTTATCAGTTTAAATAATATGAAATAAATTGAAAAAGGAGAAGAATACGTGTCTGAATTAGCTTACTCGTGAAGTAAGTCATATGAACGCAAATTTCACGCAAGTTTAATAGTTAAGTAACAATGAAGTGTTGCATATAATAAAAAAATTTATTAATTCGCGATAGGACCCAAACTGCCTTACACATTATTGGCTCCGTACAATTTCCTAAAGCAAAAAATTCGTTACTTTGATCATGTTTGATACGGTAAGAAAATAATTTAATTATTTTTTGTGTTTGCTGTATATATAAAAAAAATAGTATCTTAAATTTTATTTTATCTATAATTTAGATAATAATAAATATTATGAAAGATACGGATATTGAATGATCGGAACAGAGGCTTTAATAGGTAGATGTGAAAACAAGGTGGATTAAAGGATTCACTTAAATTCCCTTCTCACCGGGATGTTTGCATAAATGCATGTAAGTCGAAATTTGATCGATACATCAAACGAACACGTTTGGATGAATTTAAAAGTTGATCAAACCTATTTTTAATGCACTTTTAGTTTTTGAGAGTGTTTTGACAAAGTTAAAAACTTCAAATAAGTAGGACTCTCCTACTTTTTATTTTTTTACTTAAAAATTATTTAAAGTTTTTAACTTTTTATTTTTTGACTTCAAAAATTCTACTTTTTTTTTCGGCTTATCCAAACGGGGTCTAAAATATTACGTTCAATTAATCTGCGTCTATTACGGAGAGTAATTAATCCTTTACCAAAAAATATACCTCCATACCATACACACCTCAAAAGGGAAAAAAAATCAAAATATTGAACAAACACAAAGGAAAGTTTGTGTAGAACTTCAACTGCATTATCATACATCTCAAGACAAACTTTAAATAGAAGTAGCAAATCAAGCTTTTGATTACACATACGAAAATAACTATTAATTAAGTGACTGTACAAGAAATCAGCCCGATTAATTACTTGCGAGGGAGTGTTTGCCAATTTTCCAGCCATCCACGACAGTTATTGCAGTACCTACAATTATCCTGGATGCATTGAGCGTAATCCGATTCAAGGGTGAGTCAGTTCTTTCAGGCTGCTATGGATCTCTCTTGTTTAAGTCCACTCTTTTTAGATTCAGACTATTTGCTTAAGATGTTTGTTTAGTTTCAGGGTTGTACCCCTTGTTCTTAGACTTGTCGTTAGTAGAGTTTTGGTACAATGACTTTCAGATTCTAGGGGATGAATTTCCGCATTAGTTTGGTTAGTTAATTGTTTAAACCTTTGGAGTTTATGAGAACTCCCTTTTTATTGTCATTTAAACTTGTTTCCGTATCTTTAAATGCATAGTTTTTGATTAAGTTGTTAGTTTGAGTTGTAGTAATGGTTCTCCCACCGTAGGATTAGTGTGGGTGTCAATCACGACGGTCTAGATCGTGACATATATATATCATATTAATTTTATATATGAATAACTTATTTCCATTCTAGATCGGATGTTTCTTATCCAGCCACCAAACAATCAAAATGAAGTCTGCAAATGTTCAACACCATATTCAGTCGCATATGATCCAGAAGAACACTACGTAATTAGTAAAACACTCCACTCTTACTTACATAAAATGAAAAATCACAACAACAACAACAACAAAAACAAAAAACTCTTGAACAGAGCAACATAATACTTAGATTACATCTTCTAATTTTTCCTTAGATTCGAAAACTCGAAACAAATTTCTACCTCCTCTCCCTTCCTCGATTACGTCTTTTTGTATTTTTTCTGTTTCCGGTAGTAGATGTTCTTCCAAACAACCCTTGCTGTTGCAATCATACTATTTACTGTACTAAACACACCAACAATCTTATCAAATATCTCTTTATTATTATAATTATCATGGAGTTTTTATTTGGAGTTAACAAAAAAAAAATTATGTTGAACATGTGTTTTTTGTAAAATTTAAAATAATAAGTCTTTGAAGAAATATAAACTTATGGATAAAGTTTTACATTAAAAAAATTGTGATTTAAAATTTCTAAATCATTTTTTTTTAGAATTTTAAATTTGAATATTATCTCAAATCGCATATTCAAATACTAATTTAAAATCTTAACTTCATATTATATATTCAAATATAAGTTAGGGTTTGAATATACTATTAAAAAAATATGCCTTTAATTTTTATTTTTTTTAAAACAATGGAACTGGACAACAAACTTTTATTAATAATATCTTTTACTTTACAATTAAAGATCTAAAGTAGTACGATGAGAGATGACACATTATTCTTTTCTTTTTATAAGGACCAGCTTTATTAGTGGAAGAAAAGTATAGACGCGTAGGGCAAAGTGAGTCAAGTAAAATTGCTTGCACTATACTTTTTTGTTTTTTGGGAATAAAAATTGCCTTTTCTTTTTATCCTTATGGTTTGTCGATTTAATTTCTATCAGAAAAATAATTTTGAATGTATGGGTAATGATTTATTTTGATCCTTAATATATTTTATTTAATTAAAATGGTCCTTAATGTATCATAGAATTATTTATTTCGATCATTAATATATTTCACTTAATTGAAATTATCCTTAATGTATGATAAATATTTCTGTTTTGAACAAGAAAAAAATAGTAAATTTTCTTAGAAAAAGTATAAATAGTGGTGTTAGATTTCGTGGAGTTTTTCATTGAAGTTAACAAAGAAGATAACAATGGTGAATTTTATTAATCACTTGTTAAATTTAACACTTTTAATTGATAAATCATGTTAGTTTAGGATAAATGACCCAGAACAAACACTTTTTACTATATACATTTAGGAATATTTCAATCAAGTGAGATATATTAAGAACCAAAATAAATCATTATCCATACATTAAGGACTATTTGATAATTTTCTCTTGATTTCAATGACAACATCAACACAATTATAGCTTTTCTTGACTTACATTCCCTTCTTGTATTATTTACACTTCTTACCCTATACATGTAAATGGAAGTTTGATTTAGAGTAATTGATCATTTACCAAAAGATGTACCTCCATACCATACACACCTCGAAATGAAAATCAAAATATTACAAAACATTAGGAAAGTTTGGGTAGAACTTCAACTACACATCATGTTGCACATCATACATCTCAAGACAAACTTTAAACAAAACTAACAATTCAACTACTATTATTTAAGTGATTATATGAGAAATCAACCCGATTAATTACTTGCGTTGCCAAATTTTCCAGCCAGCCACGGCAGTTATTGCACTACCTACAATTATCCTGGTTGCATTCACAGTACTAACTGCACCAACGACAGTACCCAATGTACCAACTCCAGCACAGATAGCACCTGCTGCACCAACTACACGAACAACATCACCCACTGTATCCACTACAGCAAAGAACGTATCTGCGGTAAACAAACCAGCAACACCAGCATCAGCTTTGAATTTCTCCTCACGATCCTGAAATTAGATTAGCTCATGATTTGCTTCATTAAAAATAATGTACATCACCTTAATTTTGAATATATAATGTAATTTTTTCGAAGAGATTTGGATGAACCGTTTGCTCTCACCTGTAATAATTCCTCTTGCATGTACAACATGGAAGAAGCTTCTTCAAAATTGGGGAGAGAACGCATTGATGATATTGTGTTTTTGAGGGGCAAGTATTGATTAGGCAAACCAGCAAGAAGTTGAAACACCATGTCTGAATCTGAGATCGGACTGTCAATTTCTGCTAGAGAATTGGCTATGGATTTCAATTTTTCCACATAGGATTCGATGGGCTGAAAATCCTCTCTTCTGGTTCCGTGAAATTGAATTTGCAGTTGGGATCGCCGGATTTGATCATCTTCAACTGAATTTGTGGAATTATTATTAGATTCATCTTTTCGAAAACTCATGCCTTCGTGCTTGTACACCATGAAACAAACGTCTCCAAAAGTGGGAAGAGGCCACTTTGATGATATTGTGTTTTTGAGGGGTAAATATTGAATAGGCAAACCAGCAAGAAGTTGCAACACCATGTTTGAATTTGAGATCTCATAGCCGATTTCTGTAAGGGAATCGGTGATAGACCTCAATCTTTTCACATAGGATTCAATTGTTTCGAGATCCCCTTTTCTGGTACTGTGAAATTGAATTTTAAGTTGAACTTGCCTGATTTGATCATCTTCATTTGGAAAATTCATTCTTAACTGACTGAACTCTGCTTCTATCTCTCTGGTTATTCTTATTATCTGAGTAGACTTCCACCCTTTAAAATATGAACCCTTTAGTACTGTTTGAATTAGTGTGTTATGATAAGGGAATAACTAATTTTGAAATTAATCTTAATATGAGTTTATTTTTTTTATTTTTTTTTGATAAAATAATTAGATTAGTTAATAGTGTTGTTTTTATTCCACATAGAGAAGGAAATAATAATTTTGAATAATTAATCTCAAAATAACTTGTTCCTTGGTTAAATAAACTTTTACTGTTTAAAATTTTGATGTTAATTCAAATATAAACCAATCTTCCAAAAACATCTTTCACTTTGAATTTAGGTGTTGAATCTTTAATTTTTTTAATGTGATTTTAGATGTTGAATTCTTTAGTATTTTTTAAGATAAAATTTTCATATTTATATTATATATACAACATATGTTTCATAAAAAAATTGATATTTTAAAAAGTATTTTAACAAATTGTGATCAAAGAAAATACTGTTTGCCTATTTTATATGATACTATAATTTATTTTTAAAAAAAAACACATTTTTATATAATAATAAATAGCATAACTTCAAAATTTATCTATTATCTTAATAAATAAAATGATTTATATTTATATAAATATCTAAAATTTATTTAAACTATAAATTTAAAAAAATCTTTTTTATTTCATTTTTAAATTTTGTACAGAATTAAATAGTGGTATTTATATTAAGAGAGCAATATTTAAAGTATTTATAACGAGTTTTTAAAGTATTTATTTATTTCTTAAATTTCTTATCAGTTCAAGTATGACATAAATTGAAAAAAAGAAAATAATACATATTTGAACTAGCTTACTGGTGAAGTAAGTCATATAGATCGACAGAAAATGAGCTAACTTGGCCTTTAGGTCGGAGGGAATATGAAAGCTATAATGAAAGACATATTTTTGTCGTTTTCATCGATCTACTTTACATAGTGGACCGTAAATTCCACTCAAGTTCAATAATTTTGGTAACAGTAATAAAAAGTTTGTTAATTTCTCGACTTAAATTCCCTTCTCACCGGGATGTTTGCATAAATGCATGTAAGTCGAAATTTGATCGATACATCAAACTAATACGTTTGGATGAATTTAAAAGTTGATCAAACTTATTTTTAATGCACTTTTAATTTTTGAGAGTGTTTTGACAAAGTTAAAAACTTCAAATAAGTAGGACTCTCCTACATTTTATTTTTTTACTTAAAAATTATTTAAAGTTTTTAACTTTTTATTTTTAACTTAAAAAATTCTATTTTTTTTTCGGCTTATCCAAACGGGCTCTAAAATATTACCTTCAATTAATCTGCGTCTATTACAGAGAGTAATTAATCCTTTACCAAAAAATATACCTCCATACCATACACACCTCAAAAGGGTAAAAAAAATCAAAATATTGCAGAACACAAAGGAAAGTTTGTGTAGAACTTCAACTGCATATCATAATACATCTCAAGACAAACTTTAAATAAAAGTAGCAAATCAAGCTTTTGATAACACAAAACGAAAATAACTACTCCCTCCGTTCCATTTTATGTGGCAATATTTGATCGGACACGGAATTTAATAAATAGATAAAGACTTTGAAATATTTACCAAATTACCCTTTAAAAAAATAGACTTATTTTTCTCTCTCCTAATAAATGTATTTGAATACTCTTTTCAAGATTAAGTGGAACCAACAAGGGTAAAAGAAGAATAATATATTTAAATACTTACCAAATAAGGAAATGTGACATTCTTTTTGAGACTGACCAAAAAAAAAATATTGCCACATAAATGGAACGGAGGGAATATTAATTAAGTGATCATTCAAGAAATCAACCCGATTAATTATATGCGAGGAAGCGTCTGCCAATTTTTCCACCCAGCCATGACCCTTACTGCTCCAAATACAATCATCCTGGATGCACCAACTGCACCAACCACAGTACCCAATGGAGCAGCAAAGACAGTACCCAATCCCAATGTACCAGCTGCAGCTACGACAGTACCCAATGCTATTGTAACAAGCATTTTCAGTTAATAAAATTCATTCAAATAACTTAATAATGATGAAAATCTCTAAAAAAATAAAAAAAGTTCTCAAAATTTCCTCATCGGAAAAGATTTTGACGGACAATTTATTGCTTAGGTCAATTAAATTGACAATAAATTTTATTATTTATGCACCTATTCCACAACCATAAATTTAATAATAGTTTTAGATTTGACAAAAAAGAATTTAAAAAAGGAAAGAAAAAATGGCATTGATGTGTTCAGGGATTTAAAGAAAAAGGAGGAAGAGAAAGGAAGGAAAAAAAAGGAAAGGATTATCAATCAAAAATGTAATTAAAAAAAATTACGCGTGTCAAATGCGTGAATTTCACTGATCCACATAAATATGGTTATGACTTTTTAAGGAGGTAATAATTTTAAACAATTTAGAAGGGTACTATGAGCCCCATAAAATATAAGTGTGTAGTTAAAAATCCGATAATAGATTGGAGACTCATTTGGCTAATTTCTCTTTTTTCCCAGTGGTGCCACTTTACACGACTAAAGGTTGCATATTTCTTGTACTTGTTATCGTCACCACTTCCTTTAACCTCTCGAATAGTTCAAGAGGAGTGAATTTTTGAGATGTTTTTCGTTATTCAAAATAATTGAATTGTTCAAAGTTTAAAATGATGTTTGAAAGTTTTTTTTATAATTATTGTTTCATGTATTAAAATTTTATATTTTCTAGACGATAATTACATTATTTACAATGTTATATTTATAATTTTATAAAAATTAATAGTGAAAATTATAATTTAAATTATATCTTTAAATATATCTCTTTAGTATGTGTGCAATACCTCACAAATTTAATTAGTGGGAGTAACAACTTACATGACGGGGACTAATTTTATATTAAGCTCAGCAGTATAGTTTTGGTGGGAACTTAACAATATATTAAGAATATATTTATAAATGTTGGACTAGTTTTATATATGAATAACTTATTTACATCCTCCACCTACCAAACATCTAAAAGAAAAAGAAAAAAGAAGTCTGCAAATGTTGAACACCATATTCAGTCGCATATATTCCAGAACTAACACTACGTAACAAGCAAAACAATCCATTCTTACTTGCATAAAATGAAAAATCACACAACACAAAAACAAAAAAAAAAAACTGTTGAACAGAGCAAAACAAGAC
The DNA here is from genome assembly GCA_029582685.1 of Solanum piurae. NCBI lineage: Eukaryota > Viridiplantae > Streptophyta > Magnoliopsida > Solanales > Solanaceae > Solanum > Solanum piurae. The sequence continues at coordinate 11,386 of JAJOOO010021446.1, forward strand.
ATGATTGATTACATCTTCTAATTTCTTCTTAGATTCGAAAACTCGGCTATGGATTTCAATTTTTTCACATAGGATTCTATGGTTTCCAGATCCCCTTTTCTGGTGCTGTGAAATTGCATTTTCAGTTGTTGAACTGTAATAATCGTTTCATCTTTTGAACTCAAATCAATCGATGATGGAAATGGAATACTCATTGTTGATTCTATTGTTCTTCTCGATGATCAGATGATTGTTGAAATTATTATTTTTTGTGTGTATTTTGTACAGAGGAATGATCTATATGTAACAAATGTGTAACTAACTGTTAAAAATAAAATGCAAAGAAAATAAAAAAAGGATATTTACATAGTTAATGACATAAATGACCTTATTCTATTCTTTTCTAGAATAGTGTAGAAGGTTCATAGAATTCATCCATGTGACTTGAGTAACTGAAGAGCAAAATAATTATCAATATTTCGGTTCCTCGAGTCGATATAAGTATAGAAATAGTTATAACGGAGCAGTTTACTTTTGAGATGAATTTATCGATTGAATTAGATTTATTTTATTTTTTTAATTATAGATTGAAGTGTGTGTTCACGAAGATTGTAATAGTTTTTGTAGTTGCACCATTTTGTGAGACTAAGTCTTGTTTCTTCTTGAGACTATTCTTTATTTTTTGGAAAACAAGGATTAGATTTTATGACACATTATTCTTTTCTTTTTATAAGGACCAGCTTTATTAGTGGAAGAAAAGTATAGACGCATAGGGCAAGGTGAGTCAAGTAAAATTGCTTGCACTATACTTTTTTGGTTTTTGGGAATAAAAATTGCCTTTTCTTTTTATCCTTGTGGTTTGTCGATTTAATTTCTATCAGAAAAATAATTCTGAATGGGTAATGATTTATTTTGGTCCTTAATATATTTTATTTAATTAAAATGGTCCTTAATGTATCATAGAATTATTTATTTCGATCATTAATATATTTCACTTAATTAAAATTATCCTTAATTTATGACAAATATTTCTGTTTTGAACAAGAAAAAAATAGTAAATTTTCTTAGAAAAAGTATAAATAGTGGTGTTAGATTTCATGGAGTTTTTCATTGAAGTTGACAAAGAAGATAACAATGGTGAATTTTATTAATCACGTGTTAAATTTTACACTTTTAATTGATAAATCATGTTAGATTTAGGATAAATGACCCAAAATAAACATTTTTTACTATATACATTAAGGAACATTTCAATCAAATGAGATAATATGAAGAATCAAAATAAATCATTATCCATACATTAAGGACTATTTGATAATTTTCTCTTTATTTCAATGACAACATCAACACAATTATAGCTTTTCTCGACTTACATTCCCTTCTTGTATTATTTACACTTTTTACCTATGTTTGTGTGAATACATGTAAATGGAAGTTTGATATATAGTAATTGATCATTTACCAAAAGATGTACCTCCATACCATACACACCTCGAAAGGAAAATCAAAATATTACAAAACATAAGAAAGTCTGGGTAGAACTTGAACTACACATCATGCATCTCAAGACAAACTTTAAACAAAACTAACAATTCAACTACTATTATTTAAGTGATTATATGAGAAATCAACCCGATTAATTACTTGCGTTGCCAAATTTTCCAGCCAACAACGACAGTTATTGCACTACCTACAATCATCCTGGATGCATTCACAGTACTAACTGCACCAACGACAGTACCCAATGCACCAACTCCAGCGCAGATAGTACCTACTGCACCAACTGCAGTAACAACAATACCCACTGTATCCAGTACAGCAAAGAACGTATCTGCGGTACAAAAACCAGACGATTGCTCTGCACCAGCAGAACCAGAATCAGCTTTGAATTGCTCCTCATGATCCTGCAATTAAATGTTGCAAAATTAGCTCATGATTCGATTCAATCACTTAAGATTTTGAATATATAATGTAATTTTTTCGAGGAGAGATTTGGATGAACCGTTTGCTCTCACCTGTAATAATATGTCCTCTTGCATGTACAACATGGAAGAAGCTTCTTCAAAATTGGGGAGAGGACACCTTGATGATATTGTGTTTTTGAGGGGTAAGTATTGATTAGGCAAACCAGCAAGAAGTTGCAACACCTTTTCTGAATCTGAGATTGGACTGTCAATTTCTGCTAGAGAATTGGCTATGGATTTCAATTTTTTCACATAGGATTCGATTGTTTCGAGATCCCCTTTTTTGATACTGCGAAATTGAATTTTAAGTTGAACTTGCCTGATCTGATCATCTTCAACTGAAATTGTGGAACTATTAAATTCCTCTTTTCGAAAACTCATTGTTAATGTTTCTCACTCTGCTTCCTTACTTTCTTTCTCTATCTGGTTTTTCTGATTCTCTAAGTAAAATGAAGACCATAAAGTACATAGAAAAAATGAACAAAATGGTCCTTATGGTTCAACAGTAGGTTCAAAATAGTTTCTATATCATCATACGGTAAAGTTTAGTATGAAATAATAATAATATCTAGAAAGTCACTAAAGGGTCGTTTGGTTCGAAAATAACGTAATTTTATCAAATTACTCATATTCAATGCAGATAAAAAAAATTCTTCGTAGAATGGTATGGTATATATTGAAATACCATACCATATCAAAAATTTTAATATCGTGATTTTGATATTATGATATTTGGTGTGGTATATGGTATATGGTATATATATTTATTCTTTTTATAATCAATACGGTATTTGGTATTTAGATATAACATATCGAAATATCGAATATCATACCGAAGTATATAGTTACATAAATAACGTATACATTATTAAAAGACTAACAAATATGCAACCTAATATTAGTATAAACTAAATGTTTAGAAGTTAAACCTTTTACTGCTCTATTTTGATTGAAATGTATTTGAATTGTAATAGATTAACAAAAGGAGTTGTTTGTACTTTATTTTGCATATATATATATATATATATATATATATATATTTCTACATGCGTAATGTGTTAGTATGATACAATTAAGACCTTTTTTAATTGTTGAAGTCATAATACTCTATTATACGAGTATATATTAGTCGAAGTTGAACAAATTATGGTTACCGCTTTACCATACCGTAATTACGGTATCGAAACTTTCAAATACCGTACCGTATCATACCATGCCTACCCCTAGTTGGGAGGCCAAAAATGATTTTTTTTTTTAGAAAAAACGTTTTTTTTAAAAAAAATTAAGTGTTTGACAAATCCTTAAAACTGCTTTTAAATGGAAGCAGAAAGAGTTTTTCTACTATTGGGAAAAAGCTAAAAACTTCTGCTTCTTTAAAAAAAAAAAAGGAGAAGCAGAACTAGAAAATTATTTTTTCAAAAACTAAAATATTTCTTCGATATATATTTACTAATATATTTCTTATTAATTAATTAACATATCTCATAAATTTGATCTTTCATAATATTGTAACGTCAACTAAAATGAATAACAAGTCAAAATACTTTCCATAAGACTTTGGTCTTTTTCAAGAACATTGAAACGTAAGGTTCAATTCAAATATAATGGTGCTACTACTTAACAAGCAAGTTACGAGTATTTCCAATTACACTTTCCAAGAACCTACTCAAAGAATAGCCCGGAGGGAGTATTAAAATGACATAATATATAAACATAACTCTTAACTTGACGTCAGTTTGTAATTGTAACCTTTAATTTTGGATGTGCACAAGTAGACACTTAAACTTGTATAAAATTGAACAAATGGACACATTCGTCCTACATGACACCATGCATGACAATTTTGTACCCTACATGGCATCTTGTGTGTATTATGCTATGTAGGACACATGTGTCGATTTGTCCAATTTTATTCAAGTTTAAATGCCTACTTGTGCACACTCAAAGTTAGAAGGCATAGTTATCCGCTGAAACCAAGTTAAGGGTCATATTTATGTATTATGCCTATTAAAATCCGTTTAATTAATATGAATGTTTGGCCAAAACATCCCTAAACTATACCCTCAATTAAACAACATCCTTAAATTATCCTTCTTAAAAGAAAACATTCTCAAGTATTTAAAACTTAACCACTTTCATTCTTTTGTGAAAATTTTTGTCAAATAATTTAATGGAGTTTACACAAAAACATGTGCAGGTCATATTGCTCTTAGTAAAACTTTTTCACATAATTCCATTATTCGTTAAAAAAAAGCTCCCTCCCCCGTCCCAAAAAAATAATAATTAAATTTTTTGAGACCCTTATTTGATAAAAAAGAAAAAAAAAGTTAAAATGGTGTTGCAAAGAGACATGATCTGCTCTTTTTCTCCTTTACCAACTTAATGAAGTTGGGGCTTAATTTCATATCATCTTCACCTTTTGTAAAGTCAAAATGTAATTAAATCAACAATTTTTTGGGGCAATTTGATATTTGAAATGATCAAGATTCTGAATTTCATATATGGCACTCGAGTTTTATTCTCCATTATTAAAGTAAAAGTCTCAGGTCGCCACCATTTCTTACAGATTCAATGAGAAAAAAAAATTCAACGGGTAATTTTTTAATATCAAATCAAATGAAAAATAAATTAAAACAATGTTTCTAATAGATCTGCATAATGTTAAGTATTGTTGCCAAAAAAAATTCACAATAATATTTTAGATGTATCACGGAATGAAGAGATTTTTTTTTTATCTTTAGTGATTTAAGGAGTTTTGCTGAGAGTAGTATGAATTATACATATTTTTGTATGAAATTTGTTATTATTATTTTTTGTCGAATTTTAACAAAAGGATGAAAGTTGTTAAGTTTAAAATACTTGAAGGATGTTTTTTGTTAAGGAGAATAATTTAAGGATGTAATTTAAGTTAGGGGTATAGTTTAAAGATGTTTTTTTTTTAATCAAAAACTCAATTAATATCATGTAAAATATTTTTCCTCTTTATTTTTATTTGTCTACTATTCAAAAATAGATTTTTCACTTTTATTTATCTTTTTTAACATATAAAAAAAAGATAATTTTCTTTTCATGTTTTACTTTTAGTATTAATTACTTATTTTCACATCATTTTTAATTATTATTTTGTTGATAAGTATGACAATCCAAACATGACATAATATTAATAATGCAAGTGAATTTAAAATATGTATTAATATGATTAAAAACCCAATTACACTTTAAAATCTTTTTGTTACCTACAAAAAGACAGGCAGGAATAATCTTAACACAGAAGCAATCAAAAGAATAACCTTATCCAAGTGAATGGGAAATTAAAGGGAATGAATTTGATCAATTGTAGTCCCCACCAGAGAACCTACTTTGCTAAACAATTGTATTGATGTTTCTCACAAAAAAAAAAAAAAAACAGGAAAAGAAGACTTTGAAAGTCTTCTATAAAAAAAATAAAAAATTGATAATGAAGATTATATATGGTAGTAAAGTAAAGGGGATAATATTGTTGATTAACATTACTTAGACGGTTAGAAATAGCTAATTATTTGGATCTACCCATGTAAACAAAAATTAATTAGTTTGTTAGTCTATTAACTTGTCTTCTTCCTATATCTTAAATAACATGTATAAATATATCATTACAAGCATTGTATAATACTTAGCATCTTCAAGAAGGTATTTAAGTGGTAAAGGAAATTCATTTGTTTTGTGAGGATTTTCGATAATCAATAAAACTAATCACATATAATTGTTGTAGATTCGATTTTATTAAAGAAAAACTCACAAATCTCCTAAATACAAGAGTAGACATAAGATGATACATTGTTTAATTTGAATCAGCATGCGAAGCATGTGAATCAAATATTAATATTAATGGTTCTCACAATTTCTAGTATTTACATACATTAAATATTACATCAACTTTTTTAGATTTTAGGGGAAGTTTTTCATATTAGTTATGCGTTATTCAACATGTTAACTAACATCTAAACCGAACTAAGGTCTAATAAATTAATCCACTTCATATATAAACGATAAGAATAATAAAATGAAAAGTGAAACTTAAACCCCCAAAAGAGATAAACGAAAGGAAGTTCTTGTAACACTTTAAGGGGTCGTTTGGTAGAGTGTATAAGAATAATGCTGAATATGATGTATTAGTAATGCATGCATTAGTAATGCAAGCATTAGTAATGCTTGCATTAGTTATGCTTGCATTATTTCTTATACATTGTTTGGTTTGATGTATTGGAAATAGCAAGCCTTGTATAAAGACTATTA
>JAJOOO010021447.1:0-11054 GCA_029582685.1 Solanum piurae
GGAAGATGATGAATTTGAATGGAGTAAATAATTAATAAAGAAAATAACTTAAATGTGGCAGCTTTTAATTGGTTTTTGGCATTAAAAATGGACCTTCACGCGCATCATGTGCGTGTTCACAAACATAATGAGAAAATGGGTCAAAATGGTCCTTTTACAAAAATATTCAATACTTTTGTGGGGTGATAGGACATCCTCAAAGTTAAGGTGTCTTTTTGAAAATTCGAAAAAACTTCAATTGTGCTTTTATGTCTTTTCTCTTTGTTAAGACGTTTATCAAGTCATGAATACTGAACAAGTAAAAATAGACGAAAGAAAATAATATTTACCAATAAAGTCAGCAGCATTCTTCCCATTGTTAAATCTTCCTGTTGGTTTGCCACCAGGGAAATCAATTCCATTAAAAAGAAAATTTGCTCTGAAAAATGTCTCCAAATAATTATTATTCCCAACATCTACTAATGAATCACCAAACACATACATGGCTGGCACCTTTTGTGCTCTTGACATATTAAATTGCAAAATTAATAAAATTGCAATTATTAAAACACATGAATTTAGCAATTTAGTTTTGGAAGCCATTGATCTTGTTCAACTCCAAATAAAATATGAAGTTAGACAATAGACAATTTATATTGAAGTTGTGTTTTATTTAATGTCATTATCAACAAGAGTAATTATTTATATTAAAAAATCCTAGATAGAGTCAAAAAATAATTAAATTACCATTAAATGCAATGCAATCTAGTCTTAGTCAAAACATGAAACAAAAAATTAAAATGAAATCATGAGAATCTCAAAATTAAAATAGACAATTTATATTGAAGTTGGGTTTAATTAATGTCACTATCAACAAGAGTAATCATTTATATTAAAATATCCTACATAGAGTCAAAAAATAATTAAATTACCATTAAATGCAATGCAATCTAGTCTTTAGTCAAAACATGAAACAAAAATAAAAATGAAATCATGAGAATCTCAAAATATTATGCGTTTTTTCTATCATGAATTTAAGTTATATGCACTACTGTCAGTATAAAGAAATCTCATTTTATATCGAGTACTACCTTTAAACGTCCATTACGTAACTTAATGTTTATAATAACGATATACATAACTTAAACTTTTTATTATTATTGAATTCGTTAGAATAAAATTTCTAATTTGGATTAGCTTACTAAATAGCTTAGTAACAAGAAATTAACAACTCAATCGGATATTTTTAAGTAGTCTTTTTCTTACGTTTGGATGTTTGTCATAATTTAACTAAATATTTTTCGTGTATACTAAGATAATTGCATGTCGTGTTATTTAATTTTGTTACCTACAAGACATAAAGTCAAATCATATTACTAATATTTATTTACTATATTTTGACATAAAGTCAAACAAGAGATGCAAAGATAAAGACTTGTTATGACTTATGGGTAATGGAAAAAAAATAGCAAAAAAAATTGTTGTTGGATGTTTATGAGGACAAGCACTTATATATAAAATAATTGATAAGTTGTAAACATCAAGCGGGGATAGCTCAGTTGGGAGAGCGTCAGACTGAAGATCTGAAGGTCACGTGTTCGATCCACGTTCACCGCATTATTTTTATTTTTGTGTTTTATGTTTTCGTTTGATTCAGTTTTATTTTATAGTTTGTGATTTAACGATATTTAACATGACATTTTCTCTATTGTATTTCTTGTTCATATTTGATTTGATATATATGTTTATATTTAGCCCTCTTTGGACTCCATGGGATCACATTGGTATGTTGTTGTTGATTCATTGTGTAGTTGATTTTTTTCTATAGACGAGTTAAATCAAAAGTTCAAGACCATCTCATGTCTCTAAGACTGAAAAATATATCAAATGATCTTGAAAATTGAGTGATTTTAAACTTTAATTTTGACCCCTATTTATACATGGTCAAACATTCAAGCTCAAAGGGTAAATTTATTAAATTTGAAGTTTCCTCACCAAACAAGCGAGGTCAAAAGTTTAAGATCACCTATTATAATTTTAATGTTATTTTTTTGAAAACCACCTAATACAATCTCAACTCTTACATGATGTGTTCGATCCATGCTCATCGCATAGAGCTCATGACTAACGGAGGAAGTGTTTCACATAAAAAAAAATCTCTATTTTTAGTATTTGAATCTGATATTTAATTTTGTTTATGAACATAAACATTCATCTATCCCATTATATTCCTTGATGCTCTTGTTAAAATTAATCAAACTCCATAATCCAATTTCGAATTTAATAGAATTAGCAATAGATAAAATAACAAGATCTTCTCTTAAATATACACTCCCTCGGTGTTTAATCATTCGTCGTGTATCTCTTTTACACACTCATTCGTCGTGTATCTCTTTTACACACTCCTTGAGGAAACATTGCTTAAGAGTAATTTTTTACTATTTTACCCTCATTTTAGACTTACGATATAATGTATTCTTAAAATATTTTTACTTTATTGAGATGTTTATAGTCTTCAAGAACAATTACCACTAAAAATCAGCTTCAACTGCTAAAACGATAAATAATTTGAGACAGAAAGAATAATACAAAAACTTTCACTTTAGATATTTCAAGAAATTGATTACAACAAAAAGTATAATTCAATTGTATATAGACAAAAACCTGTCTACAAAGTTACCTTGGTGTTTTTGTTTTTTTTGTTTTTTGTGTTTCTATGCTCAAAATATGCAAAATTACAAGGCAATAAGTTGTTTCACATTTAGTGGGAAAATATATTTGTTGTTTCCATCAAAAGTTGTGTTGATAATTAAACGATCAGTAGCTTCAGTTGGATGATATCTATCCCAAAAAACATACTTATTTCTATTGGGACAGACAAGAGCAACTGGGGTGCAAGGAACTGTAGCTTTTAGTCTTCCAAGTCCACAACAAGCAGATTTCACTTCAGTAAAACCTGGAAAAAAAAGGATAAAGAATAACGATCAGTTACAATTTATATAAAAGAAAAAACACTTGTAAGAAACTTCAAACATTTAAATATAATTAACGATAGATTGTGAAATAAGTTGTATAACTAAAAGAGCATTCGAAATCGGCTATATGATAATTTCACAAGTGTATATATTTGTAATTAAGGAAGTTTGCGATTTTAGTCCCTGAAATATTGATAAATTATGATTTTTTGTCCTTGTAACATTTGATTAAGCAACATGTACATTTAACTTTCATTGAGTTTGAAATGTATACTTTTTATCATTCTGCTTGTGACTATTTATGTATTATCTCTAATTATTAATACGATCACTTTATATTTGATGGTAATATAGTTATCTATAGAATCTGAATATAGTATATTTTCTATGTAAAGGGGCAAAAAACTCACATATTAATTCATTCAAGGTGAAATATGTTTAGTAAAATACCACAAGGACCAAAAATAAGAATTTATCGAAATCTGAGGGATAGAATGTACAAATATCTCTTATGCTTTAATTCATTCCATGTGACATTATAATGTTCAAAATCCGCTTCTTTTGTAAGTTTATATATTTATGTAAAGTATAATGGATAGTATTTCACAATACGTTAAACTTAAAATTTTGAATTTGTTTCTGTGAGAGAAGAAAAGTGAGTTATTGAAATCGAGAATTTACCGTGAGTAGCTGGATTCTGGACGATATCGAGCAACAAACCGTATGTGTCGATAAATGAGTAATTGATATCTTTGAGCTCAGCCTTCAATCCTTTTAGCATAGTTTGAAGTTGTTGGTTATATTTGTCTGCCCAAAAATTAGCTTGTTGGAAGCATTCATTTGAATTATTTGCACTTTGAAATCTTAGTAATGGCATGCATCCAACTGATCCTATTGCTGTTATCACAAATTTTCTTGCACCTAGACCATGTAATTGCTGAAATCCAAAAAAAAAATAAAAAAAATCCAATTAGTTAGTGGATGAAATGAGAACAAACAATTTAAATTAAATAGAAAAACAAATAAAAGAAAGAGGACTATTAGGAGTCTTTTATGAGAGTTTCGTATGTTTTGGTACGGTTGATAAGATCTTTGAGATTAATCAACCTGTTGATCAATTAGGTTATTTTTTTTATTGAAAAGGAGTTAGGTATCTAATAGGTGTGTTTATTACGAAGAAAAATATATTTTTTCTAAATAATCTTGAAAAAAATAAGTGATTTTCTTTTATGCTTGGTAAATAAAAGAATTAATATCTCTAAAACAGTTACATGTAAGCTAACTAAAAAATATGAGGATCAGATGGGGTGGGGAGTGGGGGTATGGGGGTGGAGGGTGGTGGAATGTTCAAAGAGATGGGGGTTGGAGACGATGTTGGATGGATTGGGCAGAGATAATAAACTTAAAAATTGCTTATAAAACTTTTTTTTTTAATTTCCAACACCAAATAGCGAGAATTTCAATTCTTCAAGGACGTAGGATACTTTATCAAAACAATCAATTTTCTGTTTATATAAGCAGATCGAGACAAAGTCAAAATTTAAAGCTTATAAATTGGAGATTTTAATCTTATTAAGTTACTGAATTCTAAATTTAACAATATATATTTTAAGTTACTAGATTCGGTCGAATTCTTAAGTTATAATGTAGCAAATTGTTTGTAGAAAATGTACCTTTAGTTGTCCTTGTAGGGTAGAGACCATTTCATCAACATATTGCTGGGGTGCTTTTGTCTTTGAGAGTTTTGAATCAGATTTAAAATAATTAATTATATCATTACTTCCAATGACAACAACAAATAGAGATTTTGATAATTGCTTCATTCCAGCATCAGCTCCTAATTGCTTCACTAATCTTTGTTGCACCTCTGAGAAAAACTGCACTTGTTGAGACATATGAAGTGCAAAACTCTGCAAATAAACAAAATAAATTGTTGTTAATTTTATTATAAATTCGGCAAAATTCAATAATTTTAGTCCAAATTTTATATATTGTGTTGAAAAGCTCATTGAATTAATAACGTTTTGAACTCATTATTATAAACTTCTAATCTAAATTCAATCAACTGTAAATTTTGAATTCGATTTTGAATATTTTCTCGTGATTTATTACATCATATAAAAAAAAATCCATATATTCCAATTACACTAATAAGTGTTTTGAATCACAATATGTTAGAATAATGCAATAAATTAAATAACAGAAAATATATAAGCAATTAGCGGGGATAGCTCAGTTGGGAGAGCGTCAGACTGAAGATCTGAAGGTCACGTGTTCGATCCACGTTCACCGCATAAAATTTTTGTTTTATTTCTTCATGAAAAAAAGATTTTTTTTTATTTTCTATTTTTAATTTAAAAAGATTTTTTTTATTTTCTATTTTTAATTTAAGCTAATTTTTCGATTCAACGTTTTATTTTGTTCATGAAAAAAGATTTCTTTTATTTTCTATTTTTAATTTAAGCTAATTTTTGGATTCAACGTGTCCCTGAAAATTATTTTTTTGTTTCATGTACTTTATCTTAAATGTAAAATAAAGGCGAGAGACATTAAGGAATCAGTAAAGGTTGTGGTGAGATAAATAAAATTTCGTAATTTTTAATTTGAAATCACAGACTCAAGCACTATAAGATCATCATAAAAAATATTTTCTCCATTAACGAGTCTTACGCGATACGAATACTGACGAAAAAAGCCCCCAAACAAATACAAAAACTAAGATGGATATATATGTCTTACAATTAATGCACCATTGGTGGTCCTGAAGATTCCAGCTCCACCAGAAGCAAAGCTTACACCTTTTGGAAACTGATTGTTCTTGTCAGACAAGTATGGGGGAGGTGTTGGAATTCCTAATTTCTCAGCTGCAAACAATTAAAATGCAAAAAAAATTAATTAGTTACTTTACAAAAAATATTAAATAAATAAATAATAAAGTTTGCATCCATAATTCCAAAAGCTATAACAACAAAATAGTGGATGTAGCAGCAACAACAACAAATTTACTATAATCTCATATGCGGGGTTTATCGAGAAAAGTCTGCATACAGTCTCATATTCTAATCTTCTGAAGATAAAAATATTGTTTCTGATAGATTTTTGGCTCAAGTAAAACATATATCAAACTCAAGTATAGAAAGAAAATACAGTAATGAAGAAATTAAATCATGCTGGGAATAAAGGAGAAGAACAATAACAAGACAACAAATAAAACACAACTAAAGCAAAGGAAACAATAGATAATTATATTGTAAATTAATGAAGAGATAATATTATAACAAATAAAGAGGAAAAAAAAGAGTTAAAAGTTTGCTCCATCACTCAAAATAGAATTAATACTCCACTTCCAAAAAAGAATAATCCATGTGTCATGTTTTATTTTAATGATACTATATATTATTTAATTAAAGAATTACTACTATAAGTAACCTTAAAAAATATAATTTGTTTGATCTTAATCATGTCATGCTATTACTAATTATGATTATAAAAACATGTTGTTAAAGGTAATTCAACATTAAAGAACTTTTAAATATAAAAATATATTATATTTGGACAAACATTTATACCATAAAAGGAATATATATAAGTTAAAATGAATGGACCCTTAAATATGTTCTTTTTTTTTTTGGAACCCAGGAGAACCCACAGCGCCGCTACAATCTCTGCCACAGTCTTTGTCCTAAAGTATGCACTGGGTAAACCCCTCACTGTGTAATAGCCTGCAAACCACACAGGGAATGTAAACCGCACTAGGCAAGTCCTATGCGACAGGCTCGACTCAGAAGGCATTGAGGGGGGATCGATCCCGGATCATCCGTGTGGATAACCACCCTCCAAACCAACTGAGCCATCATTGCTCATTGCCAAAAAAAACATTTCCCATCTCCCTCTCTCTCCTTTTTTTCTCTATTCCTTCTTTTATTTTTTTGTTTTCACGGGTGGAGCCTGAATTTTCATTAGACAATTAAAAGTATAAAAATGTGAATACATGAAGTAATCAACGAGAGTTCAACGGCTATATATATATATATAATTTTTCGCTAAATTCGAACCCTCGATCCCTGACTCCGCCAGTTTCATGCATCCAAGAGTTGTTTTTTCATGCACAATTTATACAGTACGTACCCCACTAGGAGCTAGTGATACATAGTGCCATTTTACAACCAAGATGATTTCGACATTGCGGTACCAAAAAAAAGTATGAAATGCCATTTTTTAAATTTATTTTCCCTGCTTTCATCGAAGAAATCATTTTACTTATTATTTGAAATATATATTCTGAACATTTTGAACAACGAAAATATGGAGATGGAAATAGTCTAAATAACGACCAAATTAAGTTTGTTACTTTAATATAGCCGGATAAAATTCAGTGAACATACGTGAAAATAAGACGATCGAGGGAACGCTTACCTATAAAATCAGCAGTATTTTTGCCATTGCAAAATCTTCCAGTAGGTTTTCCACCAGGAAAATCACGACCATTATAAGGAAAATTAGCTTTAATAATGGTAGCTATATGATTATTATTACCAACATCAATTAAAGAATCACCAAACATGTAAGCTGCTGGTACTAATTGTCCTTGACATATTTTAAAACAACATATGAGCAAAAAAAAGAAACTCAAAAAAGAAGAAATAGCCATTGATTATTAAATTTTCCAAAAAAATTAAAAATGGCTATTTCTTCCACAACACTGAAAAAAATTAGATAAAAATGGGAGCTATTTATAAAGATGAATTTTAGTATTGGTGTTAGTGGTGTATATTATAGCTAGGAGAAGAAGACGCAAAACCAATCTACACGTTAATGTGTGAACGAGTTGAATTATTTTATTTTTTTGAGTGATAAGAAATTATATACTTTTTTTTCATGGCCACATATCTTTAATATATTGCCCTCTAAGACGGAGCCACTTTATATGAAAGTATAACTTGCATATATACACTATATTTATATCAAGTCAATATGTTTTACTATAATTAAGCAGTAAAAAGTATGCATTAATTTGGATAGAGAGGATATAAATAGTGAGTGTTGTCCTATTTTATGCGCGAGAGGTCACATGACATGTTAAAAATCAAAAAATTGAAAAATGTTTTCAGATATTCTAATTTCTACATATTTTTTATTTAATATTACAAAGTTAAAATAATCTTATTTATTTTTTAAAATTTCATATAGAGTAAATTTCGTATTAAATCAAAATAAGTGATAATATTATATTATTAGTTACTAGTGGAGTCAATTCAAGAGTAAGAAGATCCATTATTACTTCTAGTCAATTTGAAAGCAAGTTCTACACCAAGTAAGACTAGTGCTTTGGGAAAATATTTTAAAATTTAGAAAACGCAGGAAAAAATGAGTAAATAATTTTTTTCGATTTGAATAAAAGAAAATAATATTAAGAAGAAGAAAAACAATCTATCAAAAGGGTGATTGTCAGATGAAACTTGAAGTGATGGGTTCATAGCTTTTACATATTGAGTGAGATAAAAGGATAATAATTCAAAGTAACATTTGAAATTAAATTTATTTTATATTTGATTTAAAAGTATTAGCTAATTTTTAGATTATTTTATTTTATTATTTGTACTAAAATAATGACTTAACTCTCACATATAGAAAATGAATAAAAATAATCTCATAAAATATTCTTATTTATCCCATCCAACATATCGAGTACATAAAAATAATCTTTTCATTGAATTTTGTAAAGCTGATGATTCGTGAATCAGATTCACACGTTTGGATCCAAATCAAAAGCCCCTTTAATTTAGTGGATAGTAATGGAGAAAAAAACAACTTACGCTGCATGTGTAGACATTGAAATTTTGTAGACTCTACAAGACGTATTCAATTCGAATTGGAACTCTAGAAGGTGTGTTCAGTTTCAATTAGAATTTTTAGAGGCTACTCAACCCTAAACCCTAGTTTATGCCTATATAAAGGGTACTAAAGTTTCTTAAAAGACATCTCGAAAATCCATAAAGAGATCAAGATCTCGAAAATCCATAAAGAGATCAAGATCTCGAATATTCCGTAAATTGATGGGATATTTATATAGAGGTTAAATCTAAATCATCCCTAGTTCGAGAAATACGCCACTAACGGCCTTCGAATCATGGATAAATCTTATGAGAAGAGAATCAAAGGAGGAACAGAATTGTTAATGAATAAAATTATGTTTCTTCAAAAAAAAATTGTGATTGTAATTTATTTTTTGTCACTTTAAAATTTGTTGCAAACAGCGTGAATTTAGATCAATTAGACAGTAAATTTCGAATACGAGATGGTTGTTCTATAAAAAAATAAAAAGTTAAAAATAAATACACCGACATGTTCTTCAAAGATCAAGTAGAATAATACTTTACCCTTTTTGTGGATCTATAACATTTATACCAACCTTTAATTATTATTTTATTAAATTAATTATAAAAAGTTAAGAACTCAAAGACACGTATCGCACTTCCTTATTGTCTTTTAATCCAAAATATATGGGGGGTTTTTTGGTATCTTTCCATAATATCATGTGACATTATTTTTTAAAAAAATTAAAAAACTTTAAATTTCTGAAAACTTAAGGGATATAAAGGACCTTTTTTTTTTCTTGATGTTTCCCAAAAAAAAAATTGAATCAAAATTACTAGGATTTGCCGTTGTTGAATTCATACTTTACATGCTAGCTCCGCCCATAATAACAAAATGTCAAATGTATTAATTCTTTTTTCTCTTAAACAGAGGAAGAAAAAAAGGGGACCAGAAAAAATTGAAACAATGGAATGTAAGTAGTGGTCCATATAGCTGTATTCTATAGTTGAAGTTGAAATAATATGTCTTATTTTCTACTCTATGTCGGGAGCGTTTTCGGTATGGTTGCTTCGTTACTGTATTTATTTTATCTATTTAATTTTAATATACTTTTTTTACTCGAATTTAGAATCTATCAAAAATAACATATCTATCATGTTCTTAAGGTAACAGTAAGACTGTATACAGGTCTCCCGTCTCCCTAAATCAACCCAACTTATAAAATTATACCGAGTATATTATCATTATCGTCAGGTCAATGGAACTGTAGATATGGTGGTGCCCCACTTCCTCTTTCTATATTTGTTATTTCACATTTCAATTTCATCAAAATGGGCTTATTATATTCCCACTGTACATAATGGGAAAAAATAGAAATATCTAATATTTGGGAAATTTGGAGTCTTCTAATTTTTTATATAGTAATCCAAAAAATCAATCAATTTCCAGATCAATTTGTTGAAATTCATGCTATTTCTAGATGGGTTTTCAACTCAGACAATCAGTTAGTTGAGACCCCTACTATCGCACCATCGCATCGACGCGTTGATGCGATATGTTTACCCCTAAATTCGTAATTTAAATTAATAATTGACTTGGTCTTCCCTTTTCTGCTCACTTGTAAGAATCAAGACCCCCACTCCCCACAAAGGGGAGGAAGTCGACTGTACATCTCAACTATTAGGAGACACTTTGCCTGCATCCGATCTCCCATTTCTAGCTCATCTAAGATGATCATGTTGGGTGAATTGTGACCTCGTACAATCGTTTCACCTCAATATGATCTTCAAAAGAAGTTCTATACATATTTTACACCTTGTTGCTAACTTCCAAGTGCTGCCACAGACACTTCTTAAAGCTTTCTTCTGTGTTTCCATTATGAGGTAGAATTTGCAAGCTGGAGCAAAGAACCAACACTTCATATGGATCCAAATACTTAAGAATCTCTGGAGCTCTATCATAATCCTAGCAAATCAAGAATAGTGATTATGAGAGAGATGTAATAATTTGTTAGCTACTAAGTACGTGAACCGTACTATACATATATGAGAGTTTATTTCACAACAACATACCTAGTAGAATCCCACAAGTAGGGTTTGGGGAAGGTAGAATGTACGCAAAGCTTACCCCTACCTCAAGTCTTTAAATTAAAATTGACTACCAACTCCAACGATTGTTTCTCAATAGGTAGAGGAAGGTCGCGAAGGAAAATTTTAATGGTCTATGTTTTCTTCGGAGGATATAAATTAAGAAAGCCATCAAGTTGAGAGATAGTTAATAGCA
>JAJOOO010021448.1:0-11830 GCA_029582685.1 Solanum piurae
TAATTATATATCTCAGTATATTAAAAACTGAATTTTATAATATAATAAACGACTAATATTATTAACTTCGAAGCAACTGTTACAAAAACAAATCAGTGGCGGCTACATCATGACCCCACTGTCAAAATCTTGCCCTTTTTCATGTAAATCCCCATCTATAATTCATGATTCTAATGAATTTTCCTACTCGTCAGTGATTCAATTCCCTGGAATCCTTTCGCTAACAAACAAAAAATCAAAGTTCTTATCAGTTTCTCCCCACCCAAACCAAAAATATTACATGCTACACACGGTCAAAACTTGCTAAATTTCCAAATACCTATCAACTCTCATTAAATGATAATATTAACAGTGAACATTTTTCAAGCATTAAGTATATAAATATCACAAGTTTCATTCTTACCCGCCGCGTGAAGCACGAACTATTTTTCTTGCGACGCTAACTGTGCCTCTGCGCCTCTCTCGTACAATTCTTTTCTTTTCCTCTCTCAAATTGTGGACTAAAATGTTAAACCCTATTTACATATTTTAATATTTCAGATTCGATCTATTATTATTAAAAATAATCAAATTACCCGTAAATTACTTAACTATAGTTAAATGACTATTCAAAATTATCAAAAAAAGAATTGACCTTCCAGGTCCGGAAGTTAGTGACATTGACATATATAGTTATAAATAAAATTACATATATATAAGTGGAGAATTGGAGGGTCTTATCTAAATTGCTAATATCTCAACCTAAGTACACTAATTTGTTTTTTTTTGCAATCACTTATTTGCTTTGCATACAACTCGTCCTTTTGTTTTATGGGACGAATCTTATCATATTTTGAGCAACCAAAAAAAGGATAGCTAATTAATTAACTATCTTAATTAGTACAAATCTTAAAAAAGTTATAAGTGTTGAACTTTAAAGGATTAATGTTACCACTCTTTATCTTAAAAAAATTATTGTAGTACTAGTACTTAGCAAAGATTTATCTAGTATCTCAAAAAGATTATCTTGCTTTAATTACAAGCCACAAGAATAAATGAGTACTAAGCTTAATCTTGATTTTAGAATTGATTTGGTGCCTTGTGATCGTACAACTTAATTGCAACAAATGGGGCCATTTGGTAATCTAATTAATAATTCGATTGGGCCAAAGATTTTATCGGATAACAACTTTGTCTCCAAATCTACAAGGATTAATGGGATTAGCTGTTGATTAGGAAGCATTAGAATATATACATATAATTTAAAAAAAAATAGAGAGTAGTACTTAAAGGTAAAGAGGAAATTACAAATGGATTAGTTTCATATATGTAATTCAACTTTACTTTATTGTATACTAAAATAAAAGTAATTAAGTGGATGCCATGGAAAAGCCCAAAAGGTAACCAATGAAAGGGAAGGTATAGTTTTAAGTTTTTACGATACATAAATTTGAATCGAAAATATCTAATTGGAACACTTTATTAAGAGTTTATGAGGTATTTTAGTTTGAGAGTTTAAATGAAATATGACAAATTTAAGGGTCAGACTATGTATTTATAAGGGTTAAGGCTTTAGTTAATAAAGGGATAAGACATAAGTACCCCTTAGACTATGACCGAAATCTCAGAGACACCTTACCTAAGCTAATGTCCTATTACCCCCTGAACTCTTTTTTTTTAAATTTTTTTTGTACATCTTTTGACTTACCGGACACACTCCGTGACTTTACACAATTGAGGTGCGTGGGAGATATTTGGATGCCACGTAAGTCAAAAAAGTGTACAAAATTACAAAAAAAAAAAGGGTTCGGGGGATAAAAGGACCTTAGTTTAGTTAAAGTGTGTGTCTGAGATTTCGATTATAGCCTAGGAGTACTTGTACCTTTTCCCATTAATAAACAAGCAAATACATATATTTGATCCTATAAACATATGAGAGTGGTCCTTGGTAAAATTTCAAACAACTTGAATTAGTTAATAGACAAGATAATTTAATTGCCTAACTTGAAGATTTGGTCATGTACTAGGAATCTTGATCAATTCATATGAAACCACACAAATAATTCAGACAATGAGAAAAAAAGGTGAATCATACGTATCAAAAGGTTAGATAATATATAATTTAATTACAATTTTCTATTAAGAAGACACAAGTAGTACTTTTTATATATCATTTGGTACCACTTTTCCTATTAATTATCAGTTCAATCTCAATCTACATAAATTTCTTATCAAATTTGTAGTACGTGCTTTTTTTTTTTTAAAACTTGTGGTTTTAATAAACATGCAACATTTGTTTGGTTATAAAATTTCTAAACTTGTGATTTTAAATATCATAGTATTTGTGTGGCAATAAAGACTTCTTATTTAGGGTGTCGAATATATTACTCCTTTTCTACCAATTTATATGACACACTTTCTGTTTTAGTTAATCCAAAAAAGAATGAAACATTTTTATATTCAGTAACAATTTTAACTTTAAAATGCTCATTTTACTCTCAATGTGATGTTTTATAGTCACAAACATCTATGACTTATTTTAGACCATAAATTTCAAAAGTATTTCTTTTTTTCTTAAACTCTGTGTCGAGTCAACAACATCACATAAAGAAATAGTGTCTTAGACATGACTAGAACGTAGGGAGTATATTTATGTAGAATTCTCAAACTATATTTTAGAGATAAATCAGTGTATGTATTGATGATCATGATTCATGTACCGAGTACATGTTCCTACTTGTAGGAAAGGAATACAATAGAGTCCTAAGCTATCACAACATCAAAAATGAGTTTTAGCAGTAATTAATTAGCGATAATAGTTTAATTACCGCTAAATATATATTTTTAGAGGTAATTAGCATTCTTTGTAAATGTCCCTAAATCCTATAGCGATATTGAATCTAATGACGTTTAACTAATGCAAGTAAAGGCTTTAGCACTTATTAATAACTAATATGTATATTTATTATTGCCAAAAATTATTTTTATTATAGTGTAAGTTATTTTTTTTCTCATACAATTACTACATTTTATTTTATTTTTTCTAATAAAAAACCATACAATTTTTGCACAAATTTACAAAGTTTAAGTACAAGTAGTTGTTGAATAATACTTCAATTACATAACAAATGACCCCACAACTAACTCTTAACATCTAACATTTCTGTGATTCTGATCTCTATGTTCAAACACTTCCCTCTCAAGTTAAAGAATAGAATTAATAAATTTACCCTTTGTGTGGCTTTGATGACTAATATGCTCTTAAATCAAGAACTAAGGTGTCTTTATCAAATTTTAGTGCGTTCAGATACGTCAATAACACTTCGAGGTAGGGAACTTCCTACTCCCTTCTTGGGCTTTAGAGATGTCAATAACAATTTTTTGGGTCCCAAATAAAATTTGTGTACATGCCAATATGAACGTGGCAACCTAGTCGTCAATTGGCAATGGCGGTGGGGGCATTTCTTGAGTGGATATCCCATTACCTTAATTTGTGTAAATGCCAATATATGACCATTACTTTCCCTTATCAAAATAATCTATCTTTTTCTATAAGAGAATTCAATTTAATACTTCTAAATTCTATAAATGCATGGCTCCACTAATTGTTTAATATAACAAACTCTTAACCTTTAGTGCTTACAAGTAAATCTAGTAAATTAAAATATAATATCCTTCCATTATTATAAGCCAACAGCTAAGTCCACACTTTGTCCTATATAAGCAACTCCCTCCAAGGTGGAACTTCAACTCATTCAACATTCAACAATATTCAACACAAACAAAAAAACTCAACCAAAAACTCTATGGCAACTACAACTTCCACTCTATTAATTCAAGAATTCATGGAGAACTTCCACCATTCAAGAAGATTACTCCAGGAGGCCGCCACCATGGCGCCTCCTCCTATGGCAGCCGGAATTAGCCACAATACAATTGATGATCTACAAATTGGAAAAAATGTCAACACATTTGATGCAAATGTTATTATGGTATTAGCAGTACTTGTAAGTGCTATAATTTGTTCACTTGTGTTGAACTCCATCATAAAATGTTTCTTTAGGTGCTCTACCATAGTTTTAATAGACTCATACTCAAACCATACAAATCCTTCATCAACCAATAAAGGGATCAAGAAAAAAGCCCTCAAGACATTTCCAGTTATAACATACTCTACTGGATTGAAACATCCAGGGCTCGACTCTGAATGTGTCATTTGCTTGTCTGAATTCGTTGTTGGAGAGAAAGTTAAGGTTCTACCTAAGTGCAACCATGGATTCCACGTCAAGTGTATCGATAAATGGCTCAATTCACATTCTTCTTGCCCTACTTGTAGGCATTGCCTCATTGAAACTTGTCAAAAAATTGTCAACAGTGACAATTCTGTTACTACAAATGCAACAGTTGAAGAAGTTGTAATAAGGATTGAACCTCTAGAACGAGAAGGTGTTATATCTAATAACAATCAAAATTAGATAGAAAAAAAAATAGGATTTGTTATTTATTGTATGTGATGTAAAAAAATTAGCTAGCAGCTAGCTTTCCAATGATTCTCAAGTCTTGCAAGTGTTTATAAAAAAATTTAAATACCATATTTCAATTTTGTATTATGTTTCTTCTTTTCTATCGATAGATTAGATATCTAAGAAGATCGTTATTATCTTCCTTTAATTTCAAACCACAAGAACATTCATTAGTCTGGTAAGTGTTTTAATTGTTTTATTTGTTCTTTTTATAAGTTTTTGATTCCTAATAATATTATTTTAATTTTAGAATGACTATATGTAATATATATTAAATAAAAAATGAAATATGATTGCTCATTTAGTTATTAGCTAGGCTCCACACACCATGTGCAATTTTGATAAAGAGTTGAAGTATACATGGCAATGTTGCTTCATGTAACAACTCCAAATTCACGATACATGCGCCACTATATATTATAAGGGAAAGAGGCCTAAAATATTCTTCAACTTTGTTATTTAGAGTTGATATTATAATATTATAACTCTTATTATTTAAATGGTTCACATATATTCCTACCGTTATAAAATTAGCTTACAAATACTCATTACCGTTACAAAAGTGGCTCACATACACCCCTACCATTACAAAAGTGATAAAATTATTTTTTAATTTTTTTTTTTAAAAATCATATATTTGATCTTTTTCTAACATAAATTATTTTTGACTACTTTTTGATTATTATTATTTGAGTTTCTTATTATTCTTGTTTCATTTCTTTCTTTCATTCTTTTGTATAAAATAAGAGAAATAAAAAAAATGTGAATAGAAAAAGACAAAAAACAATAAATAAATAAATTGAAAACTATTTTTTTCGATTATATTGTAATTTAGTTTTTATATCTATAAAAAAATATCGGGACATATATAATAAACTTAACAAGAAAATAAGTGAAAACATGAATTTGACCATCAAAATAATAAATTCAAATTAATTTTTCCTTAACGGCTTTAGTTCGTTGTAAATAGTTCCTCATTTGGCCTGAATTTCAAATATATTTACTTTTTTATATGGACTGCCCTTAAAATTCATGTTTAATTTTTACCCACCATATTTTAGGTATTTAATTTTTGTTTCTATTGCTTATGTAAAAAGATTATGGACCAAAATATCCTTATCTATCTTGATTTTTTTTTTATTTCATCCATCTCCCATAAAAATAATGCATTTATTCATCAAAAGGCCAAAATACATATTAGAGAAGAGAGTTAGAGGGGTGTTAGCACCCACCTATACAATGAATATTTAAAATCAAAGCACATCAAAAGAAAACATTTTACACATGCTTCTTTCTAAAGGGAAAGACTTCTTATACCTAGAATATTTTAATCTTTCAACAACTGAACTTTTGTCTCGCTCAACATAAGCTCCGTAGAAGTTAAGTTATACAGCATAAGTTAAGTACTATTCTAGAATTTGTTGTAGTGGTCACAAATTGAAGTTAAACTTTTTGGGGCACATATATATTCTTTATCCTTCTTAGAAAAAAATAATTAGTAGCTCATTAATGTGTATGGTAGAGTTGAGTATATACGCTTTAGGTTCTTTTGAATGATTTATTTATCTTATAACAAACTCTTAACCTTAGTGCTTAGAAGTAAATCTAGTTAATTAAAATATATTATCCTTACATTATTTAGCACTAAAAAATTAAAGTTGATCCACACTATACCCCTCTTAGCCCCATAAATTTGTCCTATATAAACCACTCTCTCCAAGGTGGGACTTCAACTCATTCAACACCAACAAATAAAGAAAACACACATACAAGTCTCAACCAAAAGCTCTATGGCAACTACAACTTCCACTCTATTAATTCAAGAATTCATGGAGAACTTCCACTACTCAAGAAGATTACTCCGGGAGGCGGCCACCATGACGCCGCCTCCTATGGCAGCCAGAATCAGCCACGATACAATTGATGATCTACAAATTGGAAAAAATGTCAACACATTTGATGCAAATGTTATTATGGTATTAGCAGTACTTGTAAGTGCCATAATTTGTTCACTTGTGTTGAATTCCATCATAAAATGTTTCTTTAGGTGCTCTACCCTAGTTTTAATAGAGTCATTCTCAAATCATACAAATCCTTCATCAACTAATAAAGGGATCAAGAAAAAAGCCCTCAAGACATTTCCAATTATAACATACACTACTGAATTGAAATATCCAGGGCTCGATTCTGAATGTGTCATTTGCTTATCAGAATTCGTAGTTGGAGAGAAAGTTAAGGTTCTACCAAAATGCAACCATGGATTCCACGTCAAGTGTATCGATAAATGGCTCAATTCACATTCTTCTTGCCCTACTTGTAGACATTGCCTCATTGAAACTTGTCAAAAAATTGTCAACGGTGACAATTCTGTTACTACAAATGCAACAGTTGAAGAAGTTGTAATAAGGATTGAACCTCTAGAACGTGAAGGTGCTATATCTAATTAACAATCAAAACTAGAAAGAAAATAGGATTAATTAGTTATTAATTGTATGTATATTGATATGTAGAAAAATTAGCTATTTAGCATGATGAGGCCAATGCCATGGTGTAGGTTTCCAATGATCCATTAGTACTCTTGTAAGTGTTTATTAAAAAATTGAATATACTATTATATTTCAATTTCGTATTAACTTAATTCCAAACTGAATTTTGTATAAGGATTGAGGGGTAATTCATATGGCGAACACTAAATTTATCAGTATAACTCTCGACTTGTCAACTATAGAATACAATAGGTCCACTATGTCTTAGGACTCAAACGTTGTCTACTATTTATATAGTCAAAATTCACTGATTTAATAAAATTATTAATCTCTCTTTGTAGTTTATGAGTTTTAACAGATCTCAATTTAATATATCATCATCATAATAAGATATACAGATATTTAATAAATTTCTTTGTATAAGGTTAGAACAAAAGCTATTGAATTTAAACTTGAATTGATTCATAAGAAATGCAACAAATATAAACAAATCATGAGAGCAAATTGTTAAATTCAAGAAAATGTCAAAGCACCCCTTATTTAAATGTTACACCTTCGATAGTTCAAAACTAGTGATCTAGGCTTCTCTAGCAAAGAATCGACGCATGCCGAGTAGACTACAATTTGTGGCACCATATCCTACCTATCCCGAAGGGAAGTCTCCAAAGATAATAAGTCACACATCGGCTAAAATACAGAAGAAATGTTGGGTATATAAGTAATCAGATCCTATCCACTAGAGACAGATTTTAAAGTCATGCAGGCCTTAGCTCAGAGCGGACAATATTACTAACAGATTTGTCTTGTTACATTAATAACCAAGCAGTGCCAACACTTTGCTTTTCTTGCATCAATTAATTTAATTTAGAGATAATTTAAAATATCAACTTTGCCAATATACAAGAAAAAGAAGTTAGCAGAAATGTTTAACCTCTAATTTTTTTTCAAGGGAAAACATAAGTGCTAAAAGTCTATTAAAAAAGGATATCCACATACACTATATTGTGTTTGTGGTTTGATGATAAAGATACAAAAAAATAATCATATATTCAATCCCACCAATAAAGAAAATAATTAAAACTTTTGATTGATCTAGTGAATCCACATCACAATGCCTACATAAAATATTGTCGGAAAAATAACTTCAAAACATACAATGGATCCTATCTATCTCATGTACCACACCTTTATATGTGTCACCGTATGATTTGATATAAAGTTTTAAAAAAAGATTTTTCTAAAATTTATGATCGAAAATAAATGTTGAATATTTGTATGGTGTTAAATCTTTATAATTAAAAGAAAAAGGAAATTTTAATATCAGTAAGTTATTTCTTATTATTAAATAAATATATAATTTTTAAAATATATTTAAAAAGAAAAATATGTCATATAAATTGAATAATTGTTCAGTATTTGCTCAAATTTTCTTTTCGTATTTATTAATCCTTTTTTATTTTCAAGAAAGGTTCAATCATTTGCACTTGGCAACATTCACAATGTGTTCCAAGTGTTATTCTGCCGTTTGTGTGATTCTTTTTTCAAAATGAATTTAATGAAGTTATTTCTTTCTATATTTCACATTATATTTTATATAATGAACTTCTCATTTCTGAATGTAGATGTGAGTCGATTGATCAAAATTTATAAGTTCGGATGAATTCAGTAATTTTTATTTAATATTTGACATAAGAAATTCATAAAATATTTTAAAAATTATTAATTTAAAGTAACTAAAATTTCGAAATCAGAAATTTCAAATTTCAGTTCCGCCTCTTTGCTTAGCACTAGTATTTATATTACTATATCATGTCTTATCACTAAGCAACAAGTGCCATTACCTCTTTACTTAGGCTCCACACACCATGTTGGGATATATTTGTGATGAGAAGTTCAAGGATTCATGTACCATGATAGTTGTATTATTGTTTCTTTAGTCTCTTTCTCAAATATTCTTAACTAAGTCAACCATTTTTTTTGTTGGAAGTGGCTATGTTATTTTGTAGCCATAAACTAATTCAAATTATATAAGGATTATATTATTGCATGCATTCCAATATTTTTTTGTGATGTGAAGGTGATCGATATGAATTAAAGAGGTCTATAGGAACAACGTACGAGAATTATGTTGCAAATTTTTTAAGCTAAAGAATACACAATTGCATTTATATAAATAAAAACTTCACGCTCAATCAAATAAATTCACATACTACATCATTTATTTAGTGAATATCTACCTATCTATATATACGTAAAATTAGAGGTATCAAATATGCGAGTTGGGTTGAATTTAGACAGATCAAAATAAATTGAGCTAGTAAATATGTTACTTGGGTATTGGACTGAAATGAGCTAATGTGGGTCATAACCCAACCTGTCCAACTTTAATAAATTTTAATTCATTTATTTGTTTTTTTTATAAATTTTTAGTACGTAATAAAATAATTATTTTTTCTCATTGTGGCTATACATAACAAATGAAATAAAAATATTTTAAAAAAAATATATTTTGACAATATTTCTATGAGTCAATTTGGGTTACGTCATACCAACTCAATTTATAATGAACTGAAATAGGTTGAGCTAATAAATGAGCAAGCCAGAAATCCACCCAAACTTAAATGGTCCGGACGAATTGAGTTTGATTTTGTCACTCCGCTTATATAATCTTGTAAGAAATATATTCTGAAAAATGGATGAAGTATCCAACGTCCTATTCTTTTTTATGGAATTAAAATCTCCCGCCCCAGATATTATAAAATGAATAGAAGCAAAAAATCTTAATAAATTTCTTACATATTATAAAAATAAACATCTAACAAATTCGCTCATGATCAAGTTACAATCTAAGATCTATAACCATGTTCTGCTAACTGTTCGTATTTTATTCATTCCAACGATATGCTCCCAACCTATTTTTTTTTCCCTACCACTATAAGGAGTGAAGTGACACTACCCATAATTTTCTTAGGCTCCACACACCATGTTGGATTTCTGATAAGGAGTTCAAGTATCCATAGATAAGATAGTTGTATACTTGTATTATTCACTCACTCTAATTGTCTTTCTTTAATTTTGACTCTTCTTTCAAAAGTCAACTATATTTTTTTTTTTATCATTTAGTTTCAACGACTCTTCAAAAGTTTAAATAATATCCACACACCAACATGGTCTTTCTAGAAATGGCTATATTATTTTGTATAATAACTCCAATTTCACGATACAAATTAAATACGGCTATATTATAGTTACTGAACTCAAAGAATCTGGGAAAATGTAACTAATTACAAGGGAACAACTAGGCTCCACACACCATGTGGGGTATACTTCTATCTGTGAACTTTATAGTCTTTAAGTAATTTTGTTTATTCATTCAGACGTTGAGAAAATAAATAATTTAGTTATTTAGTATTAAGATTTTAATATAAATATCTACCAATAATAAAATATGTACTTTGATTCTATTATTAATCTTAAATAAATAAAAACAAAAGTTGTCTTGCACCTATCCAACTTATTGTCAGCTGGTTTAGCCCAAACATAATACTGAGCCAAATTGGCCCAATTGCAATTAGTCAATCTCTTTATTAAAGAGGAACTTTCAAAAATGACTATAGTTTAAGTTTGATTAGAAATGTGTAGTTATAATATGCGTAATTACGATTCTTAGGTATATGTTAGTTTTTAGAAGGAGGAGAAGGGCAAACGAGATTTGAGAAAGAAGCGAAAAAGAGATTGAGTACATGTTATATTTATCGTATCACAAAAACAATTAATACAATTTATTTTGTGGTTCCTAGTTGTCTACAACAAATGTTGTTACTTTTCACATCAATAATACATACATACAAACAACTAATATAAATGTATATGATGGTGACAACCATCATTTCGTCAATCTGTATTCCACAAATTAAAACTACAGCTCCTCATAGTATAGACGGAGACATTATATCAAAAATGATCTTTAACAACAATTAATTAACGGTAATAGCTTAATTACTATTAAATATGTTCATTTAGAAGCAATTAACTGTCTTTATATATAGATGTCCCTAAATCTTATAGCGACATTGGATCCAATGACAATTAACTAATGTCGGTTAGGGGTGTACATGACCGGGTTGGTTCGGGTTTTTCAAATATCAAACCAAACCATTTGTGTAAAAAAAAATTAATTTATAAACCAAACCAAACTAATAAAATTCGGATTTTTTTGGGTTTTTCAAATACCAAACCAAACCATTGTGTCGAATTTTTAAATTTATAAATCAAACCAAACTAATAAACTTCGGATTTTTTCAGATTTTTTGATTTTTTCGGTAAATTAGTTTGCATACAAACATATAATTAACTTGTGCTCCAAATATTTCTTTAGTCCAACCAAAATACAATTATCTAAGATGTTTCTTAAGAAAATAACGCAAAATATGAGATGAGTACTGATGACACTAAAATATTCAATAAAAAAATAATAATGAAATCATCATATAAAATAAATATTGCAAAGTCATAATGAAAATGATCATAATTTAAAAGTACTAAATCATGCTAAAATAAGTTTAATAAGTATTAGTTACATTACTAAATATTTAAGAAAAATTTAAATTAGATTATGTATTTTAATTGTCTAAACCAATGTAAAACAAAAGAACAAATATTCAATAATATTGTCATTCTTAGTGTTTAATTGATTTTCTTTTTGCATTAGTATTAATTTGATTTTGATTTACGTTTTATTATAATTATCAACATCTATGAACTATAATCTTTATTGGACCATTCCGAATTCTAAGTTTTAAACTTGAAATAATATATTAAAAGATAAAAACTATGAAATAG
>JAJOOO010021449.1:0-22304 GCA_029582685.1 Solanum piurae
GTATAATCTAATTTGTTTGTTTAGTTTTTTACCAAAATTAAAGATCTCGTATGAATTTGAACTATTTTATGATTTTGCAAAGAAATGAATAAATTAGGGTATTAATCGTTAAAGACAAAAGGATAGGGTGTAGATTAAAAAAGATGCGTATATTAACCCCTTTTTGCTTTATGATCCATTATTATATAGCATATATATTTGGAAGATCACCCCGAAATGTAGTGGAATGAATAAAATATTTCATCCTTCATAAGATATCTTAAATTCAAGTCCTGAAAATGGAGAAATTTCTAATATATACTTAACATTTGATGAATTCTATCGGCGCAGGCATTTAATACCAGAAACGAGATGATTATTATACAAACAAAAAAAAGTACTTGAAAGAATTACAATAATGAATGTAGTAAAATATAAAAGGAATAGATATGATATTACTCAAGTATCAGAAATTACAAATTTGACTATTATTGGTAGTGCCACCCTTAAATGGGTTCTGCAGAGCACGGAACGATCCAAATTTGATCGGAGCTCCACACGAGTGAAAAAAGAAAATCAAATTTTTAGAAGTTCCACAAATCCCTATAGCCACTCCACCCAACTTGACCAACAAATTTGTAAATATTCCAATACATTTCAGTTAGGCCAGCTTCAATTGGTGGCATTTCCACTCGAGCTGCTAACCAATCAATGTACTCTATCTGCCAACAAATTCATGTCATTCATAGTTTCACGTATGGTCATCAAATATTATAGGGATAAGAGTTTGAAAAATATCCGGTCGGATTTGCTGTTGCGATACTAAACTTTCATAAGGACCTATTACTTCCCTAGACTATTTAATAGTGTATTTTTTTACCCCCTGAACTATTTAATAGTGTATTTTAAAGGTATATATGTGCCCACGTGGACACATTACTATTTATAATTTTGCATTATTTTTTATGCCCACGTGGACAAATATATATGTTTAAAATACGGTATTAAATAGTCTAGGGAGGTAATAGGTCCTCATGAAAATTTAGTATCGCAACAGCAAATTCGACCAAAATTGGGGTATTTTTAGACCCTTATCCCAATATTATATAATAATAAAATTATCTTGTCACGTTGAAATTATAGCGTACTTGTATATACTAATGTTTACTTATATCGTCACAAATTCCAATATTAGCCTCAAAGATAGTTATAGGAAAAACCTCAGTAGGGTGAAGACGATGTGTGTGGCGTTTTGGGATGCCGGCTTCCTCAAGTTGCCTGTTATGATCCTCAACATCTCCTCCTCTGTTGGTAAAAGCACTTTTCCAGATAAAACTTGTGCAATCCATTTGGCTTGTAATTCAAACATAATTGCCTGAAAAGTCTACATTTATCATGTCCTAGCAATACCTTAAATTACTCAAGAGCATATAATACAATGTTAAAGAGGTTAAGAAATCACTTTTGTCATGCCAAATAAAACCACTTGTTTGGTTGGGAACAAATTATCTTGGGATAAGTTATTCCACTGTGTATATGAGATAACTTATTTCATCACTAAAGCATAAATGGTGGGATAAATAATTTCATGACGGCCTAATTGTTAAGAGTTCCCACATCGGAAAAGGGATGGAAATTTGATCTCTTCATATGGACTTGGACAATCTTCTCCTCATAAACTAGCTTTTGAGATTGAGTTAGGCTCAAGATCCATCTTTACGAGTTAGGTCCATCGCCCCCATATCATAGTGTCCACGCTCCACGCGTTTAGTCTACACTAATACCTCCAACCAAACATGGACTTGGACAATGGACAATCCATATCATAGTGTCCACGCTCGCTTTTGGGGTTGAGTTAGGCCTAAGATCCATCTTTACACTAATACCTCCAACCAAATGCAGAATAAAATAATCTTAATATTATTATACCTGAAACCTCACACCAAACGACTAACACAATGAGAATATGATGTTTGTCATACAAATGTAGCTGACCTGATAAGGTATACCAACAAAGGAGAGGCATGGAGAAAGCTTTGGAGGAAAGACATGTTTGTATAGTGGTCCAACAGCACGTCTCTCATCATCTACACTTACTATTCCATTGGTTTCAAGAAATGGGAAATCATATTTGTATCTGTGCAAGAAAAATAACAATAATTTTGTTGTATGTTTAACCATGTTTCATTGTGAAATTCGAAAAATTCAAAATGGAAAATGATATCTGAAAAATGAGTATTTCATCAAAGAAATGCAACAAAAAAGAATTGAGATTTTGAACTAAACCCTGTACAGTGGAGAATGATATCAGCATGAATAGATGATCCATCTATGAAAGACACTTCACCATTTTCATCAACATGATCAATCTGCCAAAAAGGTTCCATATTAGCTCCTAGCACATTTGGATAGGTCAATTAACTCGACTCATTTTAATCCGTCTAAATTCAGCATTTGACACCCCTACAGTATCTTCCCATGCATAGTCAACAACATTTAAACAATTATTACCTTTGATTGGTTCCATAGATTTTCATACTTGTCCAATTTTGAAACTTCAATTTCAGAAGATCTTGTTGTGAGATGAACTTGCTTGGCTACAGTAGCAATATCTCTGAAAATATCATGTCCACTTGGTCCATCTCCAATTACAACTACAATCTGAATACAAATCAGTTAACAAGAAATTTTTGTAACATATGAAGCACAAAATTATGTATGAAACTTTAAGAACTAAAAATGAAGAAAAAAAAAGTATAAAGGTCTTGCCTGATCCTTAAATGGCTCAGGAACTCGATAATTGTGGCTATGTATTTGTTTTCCAGGCCAATTGTTTATACCTTTTAGATATTAACTAACAAGAATTAGTTCAAAAGACAACCAATAACTCCCATTACATTCACCATATTGAGAGTGCAACAAGGTAAAATTGTTTTTGTTTTACCTCCCCCGCGCGACAATCATGGTGTCTAGATCAGTTTGTGCACACCTCAATAAATTTCACGAATACCTATTAATTTGCATCAGCATAAATACCAAATTTCTGTCTTCCCAAATATTTGAACTTGAAACTTCATGTTTTTATTTAACTCTTGCCATCCTAATATGTTTTCACTATTTTTGTTTTCATGAAGGTGGTACTGGGCAGTGGGCAGGTACCTGTTACGTCCTGCAATAATATTTTTACCTAACAAAACAAAGTGTTCCTCTTCTCACTTTCTCACATAATTTATATTAAATATATAAAAACACGATTGAATATTCCATACATAAATTGTGGTTAAATTAATATTGAAAAATAGATAAAAGTTTGGGAAGGATCAAAAGTGCATCAATATTACAAACATGAGGAACTATTGCTGCTCCATGTAAAAATTCAAGAATGACTTTGAGTCTTAACTAAAAAAATAATGGACTATTTTGGAGTTTTTCTCCATATCTTTGTGTCAAAAGTTGGTGAAACCAAAATTTGTGGACCAAAACTTTTTTTACTTTTTATTTGTAGTAAATACTTTCATTTCTGTTGATGAAAGTGATGATATGGTTGTTGATGAAATGGATGAACAATCGACTCAGAATAATAAAGTCATGTGATTTGTCTACTTCACGATGTATGAAATGATATTTGTTGCACTCACTCCAAACTACCACATTGCTCCAGTGTCATGGACACTGCTTGTTATTTATTGCAACGAAGATCCAATTGACTTGTAACACAAACTTATGATTAGTTTTGATGGTTTTTAAAACTTATGAATATAAATCATATTTTTCTAAAAAAGTGAAATATGTTTCTCAAATACTTTGATCAAACACATGGTGAAATTTCACCCAAATAATATTTGCCAAGAATATTTAGAAATTTATGATCAAACGCTAGCTAACACTTTGTTTGGATGATTGTTAGACATTGATTCATAATGTGTATGTATTGTATTATTTTAATGAATATTGTGCGTTGATAGATTGTATTGTTCTCCGTCGTTACATAATTCATCACTTATTTGAATGATAAATGTATAGTTATTGTCCTTTTATTTCTACTATATATTTGTCAAAACAAAAAAAATAGATTACTTTCCTGGAATATTTGCAATTCTGGGTGTTGTATAGTGACCATTACAAATTACTACAGAATCAAACACCTCTTCTGAACTTAACTCCTCCGATTTCGATTCAACAATCCAACGATTTTCCCCAAAATCAACCGGCGCAACTCGTACGACCTCCGTGTTGAATCGGATCAACTCATTGATACCAAAATCCTTAGAGAACTCATTCAAAAACTTCAATACTTCTTCGTGCTCAGGAAAGTTCAATCGGTTCACATTTTCTGCACAATCGAAAGAGTAATCGCTGAAACTCATTAGTTGTCGAGGAAGATTTGTTCGAAGAGATTTGTAAAGACTGCTATGAATAATTTCTGTTTGGATCGAGACTGAGTAGATCGGTCTCAACTCGAGGATTGTAAACCCATAGACCACCCAGTTGGTTCGATTCCTCGAACACAACAACTCTGTGACCTTCTCTTCGTAGCACACGCGCCGTCACAAGACCCGATGCGCCGGCTCCGATTACTGCTACTTTCCGGGACTCCGCCATCGGAGAAGACTATTGAGCTGAAAAAACAGAATTTGAAAAGAAGCGGCAGCCAATTACTACTTACTAGCAAATGGGGAAAAGTTACCGCCATAATACATAAATAATTAAATATGTCTAACTTATTTTATTTATTTTTAAATTTTGAATGTGCATAACTAATTACTTAAATTTATATGAAATTTAATAAGTAGATATACACGTTCTACGTGATATAATTCATGTAGGACACACATAGAACAGAAAATTGTCGTGTAGAATGAAAGTGTCTACTTGTTCAATTTTATACAAATTTAAATAT
Organism: Solanum piurae; assembly: GCA_029582685.1. NCBI lineage: Eukaryota > Viridiplantae > Streptophyta > Magnoliopsida > Solanales > Solanaceae > Solanum > Solanum piurae. The sequence goes on from JAJOOO010021449.1 coordinate 4,880, forward strand.
TTATTTATACACACTCAAAATTAAAAAGCGTAAATAGCAATTGAAGCTAAGTTAAAGATCATATTTATTAATTATCCCTTTAATATATTATAGATATGATTTGTGATTTGTTGCACTAAGTTATATTATAAAGTCAAACTGAATTGCCAATTTCAAGAAGTTGAATATCAATGTAGCATCGTGTTTATCGTTGTCCAACTACTTCCTCTCCGATTTTTATGCTTAGCGATAACTCAGATCTTATGGTTTTTTTAGATACTCAATTAATATAAAATTAGTTTGAGATCTTTTTTTTTTTTTTAATCAAAACCTCTCTTATACTACTTGTTCTTTGTTCAAGGATATCACACACACTTGACACTACTGATCAATAAAATTAGAATAAAGATTGGTGACAGGATGAGTTTTAAAAAGTTGTTGGGGAAGAGATGGAAAGTAAGTTGCTTGAACTAATATATAGTTCAATTTTCTCTTAGATCTTTTACTTGCACTTTATTTTTACTTCTATTCTCTTTTTTTTTTAAATTTATAGGCCCATAAATATAGGCATTTATCCTATTTTTTATCGGTAGATCTCAAGAGCAAAAAGCAAGTCTCCTCTAATATTATTATTTTCTTTTCTTTAAAGTTAAATCATAATACAATATTATTATTAATGTTTGGAATAATTATATAATGAATGTTATAAAACATAAAATGAATAGAAATGATATTACATATCAAAAACCATTATTTTTTTATAACTACAAAGACAATTTAGCCAAATTGTCAAAAACCAACAAATCCCTATAGTTGGCATACCCTACTTCACGAATACATTTGTAAATACTCCAATACATTTCCTTTAGGCCGGCGTCAAGTGATGGCATTTCCATTTGAGCTGCTATCCAGTCCATGTACTCCATCTGCCTATAAATTCATGTAATTATTGCCTATCACTAACTTTATAGGTAAAACATCCACATTCAGAAAGAAAGAAAAAAAACTCGAATATGAAGCTCTTGCTATGCATGAGTTCTAGGGAAGGGCCGTATCACATTATGGTCTCGCAATTTTAGCTTGTATTTCTGCAAGAAGTTGTTTTCACGAATTGTACATGTTAGTCCCTCGTGGTCACACAATAACAATTCTTACAACTATATATGTCAATGATATAACCTAGGGAACACCCCCAAAAGCTAGTTATTGGGGTGGGAGAGCCCAGGCTATATAAGTCCCACATCAGCTCCCTATTAAATTGATGAGGGACTCAAGTCTCATACCTTGCAATAGGATAATAACAAACCACGCTATGCTCCACATCAGTCGTCAGACTACTACGCTCTGCATCAGTCGTCCTCAAACATTATGCGCTAAACCATTTTCTAGTATGAGGCCAACACTGCAATACCGGTGTCACCATACAAGGCACGATGGGTGGTGGGTGGCTCTAATATCGTTGATACAATCTAGGGAGCCTAGAAACTAGCTATTCATGAGATGGGAGAGTCAAAGGATATATGCATCAGCTCCCCATTAAATCGATGTGGACTCAAGTCTCATATCTTGCAATAGAATCATAACAGTCAAGGCTCTCCTTCATTAAGTTCTATTAAGTGTTTTAGGATCTTTAACATGAGGACATACAAATCCTTCTCAACGTAACTATACTTATTTTGTAGCTAGAATTGAGTGAAGTTTTTTGAAAAAGAAGAAAAAAGCAACAAAATAACGAGTGATGATCGAACAGGTTTTGCATGAGTCATACTGAAACAAATCTTGAAAAATAAATTAGTTATCAGATTAACCACGTGAGGGTGAAGGCGATGAGTGTGACGTTTTGGGATGCCAGCTTCCTCAAGTTGCCTCTTATGATCCTCAACATCAGCTAACATATCATCCTCCGAAGGTAAAAGGACCTTTCCAGACAAAACTTGTGCAATCCATTTGGCTTGTAATTCAGACCCAAGAAAGATTATTCCCTGATCATCACAGTGAAAAGTCTACATTGTCATTTCTCACAATAGCTTAAAAATTTTCAAGAGCATACTAACAATGTTTAAGAGCAGTGGCGGAGCAAGAAATTCAGTAAGGGGGATTTACAAAAAAGAAAGTTTGTATGCCAAAAAGAGCAAAACAACTTATATATATGCAAGTCATACAAATGTAGATGACCTGAGAAGGTATACCAACAAAGGAGAGGCAGAGAGAAAGCTTCGGAGGAAAGACATGCTTGTATAGTGGTCCAACAGCACGGCCCTCGTCATCTACACTTACTATTCCATTGGCTTCAAGAAATGGGAAATCATACTTGTATCTGTATGTGCAATAAAATAATGTTAAAGACGTCACTAAGTAAATAGAAGTATGTTCTCTATAACAATGATCATACAATTTAACATGATATCAAAATAGAAGGAAGTCCTTCGGTTTGTGTCTCACTACCACACATTAACAAAAAAACTTCCACGAGCTTAGCCCACAAGATTAACTCAGGGCGTGTTGAAGATATAAGTAAAAGGGTGATCTCTAACAGCTTAAATCTTTTAGATGAGATGATCAGACGATATCTGAGAAAACAAAAGACTCAAGATTTGAACTAAACCCTGTGCAGTAGAGAATGATATCAGCATGAATAGAAGATCCATCCAAGAAAGTCACTTTCCCACTTTCTTCAACATGATCAATCTGCAATAATAAGTTCAAAAATCAGCTCCCTTTCTATATCATAATCAACAACATCTAAAACAATTACATACCTTTGAATGGTTCCATAGATTTTCATAATTGTCCAATTTCGAAATTACAATTTCAGAAGATCTTGTTGAAAGATGAACTTGCTTGGCTACAGTCGCTATGTCTCGGCAAATATCAAGCCCACTTGGTCCATCTCCAATTACTACTACAGTCTGAATACAAAAATCAATTTACAAGTGGAAGCATAGACTTGTTGTATGTAACTTTAAGAAGTGAAAAACACAGAAAGTGTATAAAGGTCTTGCCTGATCCTTAAATGGCTCAGGAACTCGATAATTGTGGCTATGTATTTGTTTTCCAGGCCAATTTTTTATACCTTTGGATATTAACTAACAACAATTAGTTCAAAATAAAATTCAATCATTCTCATTTCTTTGATCACCATGTTGTGACTTGTGAGTGCAGCAAGGTAAAATTGTTTTCTGCTTAAGTGATTTCTTTTCATTTGTCGTATTTCTCATATTTATCGCCAATAGAAGGTGACAAATATTACCTGGAATATTTGCAACTCTGGGGACTGTATAGTGACCATTACAAATCACTACAGAATCAAACACCTCTTCTGAACTTAACTCCTCTGATTTCGATTCAACAATCCAACGATTTCCCCCAAATTCAACCGGCGCAACTCTTACTACCTCCGTATTGAATCGGATCAACTCATTGATCGCAAAATCGTTAGCGAACTCATTCAAAAATTTCAATACTTCTTCGTGCTCAGGAAAGTTCAATCGGTTCACATTTTCTGCACAATCGAAAGAGTAATCGCTGAAACTCATTAGTTGTCGAGGAAGATTTGTTCGAAGAGATTTGTAAAGACTGCTATGAATAATTTCTCTGTTTGGATCGAGACTGAGTAAATCAGTCTCAACTCGGGGATTGTAAGCCCATAGACCACCCAGTTGGTTTGATTTCTCGAACACTACAACTCGGTGACCTTCTCTCTTTAGCTCACGCGCCGTCACAAGACCTGATGGGCCGGCTCCGATCACTGCCACTCTCCGTGACTCCGCCATTGGAGGAGACTATTGAGCTGAAAAAACAGAGTTTTTTATATTATAAGAGGAAAATGAATTGTCAATTTTCAGAAAACTAATATATCCTTGTGTATACAGTTGTCTAACCATTTTTTAACTAACTTTTATGCTCGGCGCCAACTCATATCTTATGTTTTTCAAATGTTCAACACACTTCATAAATTAATAGATACTAATTTTTTACTTAAATCCTAATTTGTCTTTTATCATTAATTATAGTCATTTCTGTGTTATATATTTTTTAAGACATTATATTTATTATATTTAAATGATGATATAGTAAAATCACTCATCTATTTATAGACGTGTGCAAAGTCAATAGTGGACAAGTATTGTTGGACACAGGAATTTTTTGTCATTTCACAAAATTAATGCATAAATGACATTATTCTTCATACCTTGAGAGTTATTAGCCTTAAAAGTATGAATTTGATCAATATAGGAAAACTAAATGATTAATTTATGTTCATTGGTCAATAATTGATAAAAATAAATTAATTTATGTATATTTATTGAAAACTTGACTTCAATAGAATACTCTCTATGTCCCTAATTATTTGTTCACTTTTGAACTAACACATCTATTAAGAAAATAATAATTGACATAATGAGTTTACCATTTTACCCTATTAATTATGAAGTGGTGAATTAAAAATTTAAGATTTTTAAGAGGTTCTACCTTTTTCAAAGTAATTAATTGATGATATAATAGGTAAAAAAAATTTATCCTTTTTTTATTTGTCAAATGAACAAGTAATTAGGAACTTACGGACAAAGGGAGTACTAAATAAGAGTATAATGGTAAACTTACATAATTTCTTAAGGGACGTGAAATCTAAAATAGTGAGATATAAATAGAAACAAAGGGAGTAGTATTGTTGCTTGAACATATATATATATATTACGATTTTCTCTTAATTTACCTCTGGTCAGTTCCATCAGGTGCACCTCATCCTTTGGTAAGAGTGTGTATCAGTCGGTTCGGTTTGATTTTAAGTATTATCGGTTCGGTTTATCGGTTTTCGGTTTTTGAAGATGCTAAACCGATAACCAAACCAATAAGATACTCCCTCCGTCCCATTTTATATGATGTAGTTTGACTCGGCACGGAGTTTAAGAAAAAAAGGAAGACTTTTAAAACTTGTGGTCCAAAATGAATGATAGAAATTTGTGTGGCTGTAAATCATTTCATTAAGGGTAAAATATATATATTTATAGTGAAATTGTTACTTAATATAGAAATGTGTCATTCATTTTGGGACTGACTAAAAAGGAAACTAAGTCATATAAATTGAGACAGAAGAAGTATTTGTTATCGGTTTTAGATTTTTAACGGTTCGGTTTTCGATTTAACCAATAAAAAAATGCTTTCAAAATAAATATATGAGTTATCCAATAATTTGACGCGATATGCATACATCAAAATAATCATCACAAACGGGACAACATGGATCAACTTGTTGTATTTTGGTCATCACAACAAAGTCTTGGTTAATTTTCGATCATCATAATATATAAAATGAGGTCCCCTTTATGCAGTAAAGAGAATCAAATAAAACCAAATCATAGACAAGAGTCAAAACAGTAGCAAATGAGTCCATGCTTATGGTAAATCATATATAAAGAAAAGACCCAACTAAATGAAGTTCTTACGTTATTTTATAAAAAAAAACACAATCTGAATTCCGTTAATCAAATTGCAGATATTTACAATCGTGCAAAAGCTAATATTAGTCAATTATAAACTAACTAAAGTAAATAAGCAATACTAAAAAGTAGAACCTAAAAGTTAAATAACTAAAAGTAGAGAGGAGAGTTAACTGTCAAGTAGTGTTAATTATTGCGTAGGATTTTTATATTTTTAGTCTTATATACTACTTATTATATTAATATTTTTTGTTTAATATTATATATATATATATATATATATATATATATATATATGTATAACTAAAAATTAAAATAGTAAATTATTATATTCTTAATGGGTTATCGGTTAATCCAATAACCCAATATTAAAAAATCAATAACGAACCGATAACCCAATATATTTTTTTTGTAAAACCATTAAATAACTGTTAATCCAATAACCCAATGACAATAAAGTGATAAACCAATAACACTTTTTTTTTGTTCGATTTTTGCACACCCCTATCCTTTTGGTGGTTCTCTTGATCTTTTACTTGCACTTTAATTTTTTACTTTTACTTCTTTTCTCTTTGACTTTTTAAATTTATAGTCCTATAAATTGTCACGACCCAGGCAGTCGTGATTGGCACCCACACTAACCCTCCGATAGAAAAACCACTACTACAACCCAACTACACAACTTTAACGAAAAACTAGGCATTTAAAGATACGGAAGCATGTTTAAATGACAATAAAAATATGGAGTTCCCATAAACTCCAAAGGTTTAAGCAAATAACTTAACCAAAACTAATGTGAAATAACAACCCCTAGAACCTGAAAGTCATTGTACCAAAACTCTACTAACGACAAATCTAAAAACAAGGGTACAACCCCAAAACTAAACTAAACACCTTAAACAAAAAGTCTACTTCCAAAGAGAGTGGACTTAAACAAGAGAGATCCATGGCAGCTTGAAAGAACTGGCTCACCCTTGAATCTGGTCACGCTCAATAGCCACCTAACTGAGGTCTATCAATAGCCGCCTGATGATGCCTTGTACTCAACAAAGAAAGAGTAAGTGCAATATCAGTACACAACCACAATGTACTAGTAGGATCACGCGGCTATCCCAATAAGTGAAACACATGCAAGTAACCACAACATTATAAAACATGCATATACCAAACATATACAATATTAGTCATCTTTTCAGGATCAAAGTAACATTCCACGTTCTCAATAATACACATTGGTTATCATTTTTAGAGCAACAAACAGTCTTTCAACCTCAATCACCATTAAATATGAACGTAATCAACACAAGTAGATACACAACACAATTCAATGGTCCTCTCACGATACCCAATTCAATAGTCCTCTCATGGAACCCAAACTCAAACTGTTAGTGTACTGGTTCGTGGTACCCGATCCAATATTTATGCCGGAACGTGGCAACCGATCCCATATTTATGTCGAAACGTGGCAATTGATCCATACTTATGCCGGAATGTGGCAACCAATTCAAGTTAGTGTGTCAAAACGTAACACCCGATCCATTCAACAAACCACAATCACAATCACAATATATATTCTCACAATCATACAATTTATCTTTTATCATTAATTATAGTCATTTCTGTGTTATATATTTTTTAAGACATTATATTTATTATATTTAAATGATGATATAGTAAAATCACTCATCTATTTATAGACGTGTGCAAAGTCAATAGTGGACAAGTATTGTTGGACACAAGAATTTTTTGTCATTTCACAAAATTAATGCATAAATGACATTATTCTTCATACCTTGAGAGTTATTAGCTTTGAAAGTATGAATTTGACCAACATAGGAAAACTAAGTGATTAATTTATGTTCATTGATCAATTAATTGATAAAAATAAATTAATTTATGTACATTTATTGAAAACTTGACTTCAATAAAATACTAAACAAGAGTATATTTGTAAACTTACCTAATTTCTATAGGAATGTGAAATCTAAAATGATGAGATATAAATAAACGATTTTCTCTTAATTTACCTTTGGTCAGTTCCATCAGTTGCACCTCATCCTTTGATGGTTCTCTTGATCTTTAACTCGCACTTCAGTTTTTACTTTTACTTCTTTTGTCTTTTTCTTTTTAAATTTATAGGCCTCGAAATATAGGCATTTCTCCTACTTTTATTAGTAAATCTCAAGAACAAAAAAGCAAATCTTCTCTAATATCATTTTCTTTTAAGTTAAATCATAATACAATATTATTATTAATATTAGTATATATATTCATGTGTTGCGCGATTAGTTGATAAATATAGTTATAAATATTTTTTTATTAATAATTTCAAAATTTAACTCATTATAAGATTATATTATAAAGTTTATTTGAAAAGATGTTAACATTTAACATCTTAATATATTATAATAGAATATTTATGTAAATAAATCCATATATAAGATTAGTTCATCGTCTAAATGAATGTGGTAAAACATAAAAGGAATAGAAATGATGTTACATATTAAAAAAAACACTAAATTTTTTATAACTACAAAGACGATTGAGTCAAATTTTCAAAGACCCACAAATCTCTATAGTTAGCATACCCTACTTCACGAGCACATTTGTAAATACTCCAATATATTTCCTTTAGGCCGGCGTCAAGTGATGGCATTCCTATTTGAGCTGCTATCCAGTCCATGTACTCCATCTGCCAACAAATTCATGTAATTATAGCCTATCACTAACTTTATAGGCAAAACATTCACATTTAGAAAAGAAAAAAAAAACTCGAATATGAAGCTCTTGCTATGCATGACTTTTAGGGAAGGGTCTTATCACATTATGGTCTACTTGCAGTTTTAGCTTGTATTTCTGCAAGGGGTTGTTTTCACGACTTGAACACGTGACCTCCTAGTGACATGATAACAATTCTTAGTATTGTTATGCAATGATACAATCTAGGGAGAACCACATCCCAAAAAGCTAGTTATTGAGGTGGGAGAGCCCAATGCTATATAAGTCCCACATCAGCTCCCTATTAAATAGATGAAGGACTCAAGTCTCACACCTTGCAATAGGATAATAATAAACCACGCTATGTCCTCAACGATTATGCGCTAAACAATTTTCTAGTCTGAGGCCAACACTGCCTGGACACTGCAGTATCGATGTCACGATCCAAGGCATGACGGGTGGTGGGTGGCTCAGATATCGTTGATACAATCTAGGTAGCCTAGAAACTAGCTATTGAGATGGGAGAGTCAAAGGATGCATAAACCCCACATCATCTCCCCATTAATTAAATCGATGTGGGACTCGAGTCTCATATCTTGCAATATGATCATAACAATTAAGGCTCTCCTCATTGAGTTTTTAGAAAGTGTTTTAGGATCTTTGACATGAGGACATACAAATCCTTCTCAACTATACTTCTTTTGTAGCTGGAATTGAGTGAATTTTATATTCAAGAATTTTTCTAATAATGTCATGGGAATTTTGTAAAACAAGAAAAAGGCAACGAAATGACGAGTGATGAACAGGTTTTTGCCCGAGTCATACAGAAATGAATCTTGAAAAATAAATTAGTTATCGGAATAACCTCATGAGGGTGAAGGCGATGAGTATGACGTTTTGGGATGCCGGATTCCTCAAGTTGCCTATTATGATCCTGAACATCAGTTAACATCTCCTCTTCAGATGGTAAAAGCACCTTTCCAGACAAAACTTGTGCAATCCATTTGGCTTGTAATTCAAACATTAGAAAGACTATTCCCTGATCATCACATGGAAAAGTCTACATTGTCATTTCTCACAATAGCTAAAAAAATTCAAGAGCATAATACAATGTAAAAGCGTAGTGATGGAGCCAGAAATTCAAGTAAAGAGGATTCGAAAAAAAAGGTTCTTATGCCAAGAAGATCCAAAAACTTATACATATGCAACAAAAAAAAAAAAATTCCCCTATCTACATAGCATAATCTTTCAATGAAGGGGGTTCATTGCATATTCACTACTCTAATCAGTAAAAACTAAAATATGTTGTCAAGCATGATCCAGTTGGCTTATGTTATTTTCACTCTCCAATCAAACATCGAGAAAATGTTTTCCATAATATTTTTTCATACAATTTAGCTGACCTGATAAGGGATACTAACAAAGGAGAGGCAGGGAGAAAGCTTTGGAGGAAAGACATGCTTGTATAGTGGTCCAACAACACGCCCCTCGTCATCTACACTAACTATTCCATTGGTTTCAAGAAATGGGAAATCATACTTGTATCTGCGCAAGAAAATAATGTCAAACACATCATGAAGATTTTAGATAAGATCATGCAATTCAACATGATATCAGAATAGATAGAAGTCCTGGTTTTGTGTCTCACTGCCACACATTAACAGGAAACTTCCACAACTTTAGCCCGCAAAGATTAGATCAAATCCACATGTAAGGGGGCGTGTTGAAGATATAAATGAAAAGGTGATCTATTTAACTTTAACAACTTAAATCTTTTAGATGAGATGATCATACGATTTTTGAGAAAAACAAAAAGACTCAAGATTTGAACTAAACCCTGTGCAGTAGAGAATGATATCAGCATGAATAGAAGATCCATCCAAGAAAGTCACTTCACCACTTTCATCAACATGATCAATCTGCAATAAGAAGTTCCAAAATCAGCTCCCTTTCTATATCATAATCAACAACATTTAAAACGATTACAAACCTTTGAATTGTTCCATAGATTTTCATAATTGTCCAATTTCGAAACTTCAATTTCAGAAGATCTTGTTGAAAGATGAACTTGCTTGGCTACAGTGGCTATGTCTCGGCAAATATCAAGCCCACTAGGTCCATCTCCGATTACTACTACAATCTGAATACACAAATAATGATTTACAAGTGGAAGCATAGACTTGTTGTATGTAACTTTAAGAACTGAAAATGCAGAAAGTGTATAAAGGTCTTGCCTGGTCCTTAAATGGCTCAGGAATTCGATAATTGTGGCTATGTATTTGTTTTCCAGGCCAATTGTGTATACCTTTGGATATTAACTAACAAGAATTAGTTGAAAATACAAGCCATGTACATATTGTCTTACCATCCTAATTTGTTTTCACTATTTATTACTTTTAAGGTACGTGGTGATACACTGATAGGGCCGGAGCTAAGTGGGGGTTCATGGGTTAGGATGACCCAGTAGCTTTTCCGTAGACCTTATATTTGTGTTAGAAAGTTAAATAAATATAAATGTATATTAACTTTCTGGAGAATTAATTTGAAGAAAAATAATTTGTGTTTAGCTAATTTATTGAGAAATATTTTTAAAGTATTTAATAAACAACTATGTTTACCCAATCTTTTCTTAAAGTGATTTTGAGTGTAGAATTATGATAAATGGTTCATTTTGCAATTAGTAGTGGAAGAGAAAATGAGAGTGTTAAATTAGGTCTTAGGCCTAACTCACACCCCAAAAGCTAGCTCAAAGGGAGGAGGATTGCCCAAGCCTTATAAGGAGTCCACCCATCTCATTAACCATCGATGTGGGGCTTTTGTCATTACCCCACCTCATGCCCAGTGCTTAGCATCTGGTGCGTGAGCAATTTTGATTTTTGGGAGCCCCAACATCGGGTGAGACGGGTCCTGCTCTGATACCATGTTAAATTAGGTCTTAGGCCTAACTCACACCCCAAAAGCTAGCTCAAAGGGAAGAGGATTGTCCAAGCCTTATAAGGAGTCCACCCATCTCATTAACCATCGATGTGAGACTTTTGTCATTCTTTAACAGAGATTGTTTAATAAAGATACTTTTGTCTAATTAATTTTTTACTTGTGCTTCATTTATAGTTTTTTTGGCAACAGCAGAAAAATTAAGAGGGAAGTATTAACAATACGGGTGAATTATTAGTTTTATTTTCGAATTATTGACGGTTTTAAAAACTTTCTTTTATTTTGATAAATGAAACTTGAAAACACTCTCAATCTTGCAACACGATTGAAATGCACTTCTAAATTCTCATCAAATTTAAAGTGTTTTCAACACATCTCTAAGCTCTTTATTAAGTGATTTCTTTTTATTCATCTTCTTATTAGTGTATAGAATTATTAGTGGATAAGATTATCTCATATTTATTACGATAGAAGGTGACAAATATTACCTGGAATATTTGCAACTCTGGGTACTGTATAGTGACCATTACAAATCACTACAGAATCAAACACCTCTTCTGAACTTAACTCCTCCGATTTCGACTCAACAATCCAACGATTTCCCCCAAATTCAACCGGCGCAACTCGCACTACCTCCGTATTGAATCGGATTAACTCATTGATCTCAAAATCGTTAGCGAACTCATTCAAAAACTTCAATACTTCTTCGTGCTCAGGAAAGTTCAATCGGTTCCCATTTTCTGCACAATCGAAAGAGTAATCGCTGAAACTCATAAGTTTTCGAGGAAGATTTGTTCGAAGAGATTTGTAAAGACTGCTATGAACAATTTCTCTGTTTGGATCGAGACTGAGTAAATCGATCTCAACTCGAGGATTGTAAACCCATAGACCACCCAGTTGGTTCGATTTCTCGAATACAACAACTCTGTGACCTTCTCTTTGTAGCTCACGCGCCGTCACAAGACCCGATGCGCCGGCTCCGATTACTGCTACTTTCCGGGACTCTGCCATGGGAGGAGACTATTCAGCTGAAAAAACAGAGTTAAAAAAAAAAAAAAAACTGCAGCCAATTACTATCAACTTAATTTTTTAATCTTTTGCAAAAAGTTCAAACACGTTTAATATAATCTACATATGATTTGTTGCACTAAAGTTTTTATGTTATAAAGTCATTGGAAAAAAAAGACTGCTGAAAGGATCAGTTTTAAAAAGTTGTTGGGCAAAGTAAGTTTTAATCTACTTCTTTAATAGTCTCGAATTTGAGTTCTGGATATAAAAAAAAAATTTAATAGCAAGACGCTACTCCCAAATGTGGCACTTATCCAATGTGAATCCAAATTTTGTACATTTCAATATAAATATCAAACACTAAGGGAGAAACTAAAAAAAAAAAAATTCGATCTACATAAAATTTAATTCAAACTAGGTTAGAAGCTAAAATACGGAAATAATTTAATACTATAGTATTGTTCTTTGAAATTGATTTCTTACATTACTATAGAATATGACATATATTGTAGTATAGTTACTTAACTAATAATTTGTTGTTCAAACTTTAATAATTAAATAAATGATTCGACTCTTTAAATTTACTTCAAATAAATTAAAATTTGATGCATAAATTTTATATTATAAAAAATAAATTGCAACTATGAATTTGTCAAATATCAATCAATCTAATAGATTCAATTTGCAATAACGATAGTTGATTTGTCATTATTTTCAAAAAAATTCAACAATCATGAACTTAGTGTTTCGTGTAATAATATAAAATGTTGGATAGATAGAGGAGGAGGAAGACGATATATTTGCTTATATTTCAAGAATTAAGACTCTTTTTCCTTTTATTATAGGTTCACTTGCGCACTTAGAGGATATTTTTACTGATCGGTAAAGAGTTAGTAATACAGAAATTAGCTATGTATAAATTTTTTTTATTTTTTTTATATAAATAATATATAAATTCACATACTTATGTGGGATTATAAGATAGTAATAATCAAAATAGTACCATATTTAAGGTGCTATATCATATATGTACTAATTTTAATTTTAATATATGAATAAATCTCTTCCTAACCAGCAATCACATGAGTACCTTTTTTTTTCCTTTTTTCTCCTAGCCTATGAATTATAAATTGAATTTCATAAACTTTTAACTTTAGTTTCTTGAGTTTAAATGCCTTTCAAATCAATGCATGTATCTTTCTACAATTTGATCAAACTTTTCTCTTACTACAAGCATAGTAAAGTGAAAACACAATGGAAAGAAAGAAACATAACCAAAGATTGCGATGTTTTAAATCAAAAGTCATCTTAGATTTGAAGTCTAAATACGAAAAATAAAAGTAAATAATGAAAAATGTTTCTTCCTTAGTAAGCTTTACATAATGTAAATTCAAATTAATTTGACCCTAATAGAAATATCAAATACTGCATAAAATAAAAGAAGACAACGGAAAGAGAGACACCAAGATTGAGGTGAAATAAATAAGATTCTTCCATTCTAAATTAGAGATCTTGAATTAAAATTTTAGGTATTAAAAAAGCATGATAAAGAGTGTTTCTTCCTTAATAAGTGTTACATAACGTAAATTCAAATTAATCAACCCCCAAATACAGATATCAAACACCACGAGAAACAAAAGCAAGACAACGAAAATTAAAAGAGGCACCACCGAGGCATTGATGGAGCCAGGAACTTGACAAAGGGTGTGTAAATTTTCTTTTCAGTTGTGTTAAGGATGAGCAAAATTAAATAGACACTCATATTAATTACTCATTTATCCTTTGTACACCATATAATTTTTTGGTGAAGAGTGTAGACCGAACCATCCTTCTCCTAAGGTAGCACCTTTGCACCTAGGATTGAGATGGGAGGAATAGGATTCTATTTTTCTAATCATATCTTGTTCGAATTCTAAATATATTGTGCAAATATATATTAATCGAGCTTTTATATAAATAATGACAAAGTAAAAAATAAAAGATGAGACAACTTAGAAGTAAAATGAGTAAATCTACTACGACACGACACATATATACATCAAAATGACTACACCTTCCAAATTCATTTTTTTCATGTTGAGATAGTGGCGTATTCATTCTTAATGGCTACTCAAATCAACATTCCTTTGATTGAGTGTCACCAAATTTTGTAACACTAGATAGGCGGGCCCAACATGCATGATTTCAATATTATTATTTTTACTTTTAATAATATAACTTAAATAATTTAATTACATTTAGTCAAATGTCTTAGGATTCACATGGGTAAGAATGTGACATTTTCATGTACTTGTGAGAAAGAGAAGCTCATATATCTTCTAATAAAATATTAATTTTGCTCCAATCTTATATCAAGATAAAGAAAATCAAACACTAATTCATAATGAAGTTTAAATAGATAACGATTTATCTGACCAATAGGCTATGCACTATACGTGCATAGTTGGGTACTTTTATTTATTATAATAAAAAATATTATATAAGACCACCCAGTATATATATGAACTTCATATTATCGAATGCGCTATTTCATTCTCTCCATTGTGAGATAGACCTTTGTACTCAACATTATTCCTCAACTAAAATATTCAGCACGTATATGTCCAGTGAGTGATCTTTTATCGTCTTGTTCACGTTGTGGAGCCTTATAAGATCAACAAATTCACTGTCGGAAAAAACAGTATTTGTAAATTAAAAAGAACAAAAATCTTTTTATTAGCGAAAGAAAGAGGATAACATGCTATATCAACTTATTTCAACTTTAAGAGGTGCAAACTTCAATTAGAAATTAATTCTTACAATACCTAAATATTGATAATAAATTTGGCCGAATCGCACATATGGATAAGTTTTCCTTGTTATTTTCTTGAGGTCAATTTGAATTTAGGTACATGGGCTAAGATAAGGGAAGCTAACACAATTGTTGTTCCAAAAGATAAAGCTGCTCCACAAAGAACCTCTTTGGGACAATGCTCAATTGTTATATGTAAGCTTGTTATTTTCTAGAGGTCCATTTGGATATGGGAAAATTACGCGTATAAGCAAACATATACTAGTTAATTACTTAATATAGCTATAGTTTACCTTAATTATAATTCGCAGCTTACTTTTAGTTATAATTATACAACTCAGCTTTTTAGTTTTGTATAATTCGCGCATTTGTATAATTTGGAATTTGTATAATATAATTTGTATAACTTTTATATAATTCAGAATTTGTATAATATAATTTGTATAACTATTTGCACTTATGATGTTTGTAATTGTATAAATTCGTTATTTCGAGTTTATACAAAAATAACTGAATTATACAAATGTACCCGCGAATTATACAAATGAGGCAGCTTAAACTATAGCTACAACTCGTAAATATGCAAAATATACCTATGGAGCATAATTAAGTTTATTATAATGGCTATTTGTGAAAGTTTCCCTTTGGATATAGCTACATGGGCCAAGATTCATGAAGCCCGGTACAATTATTGTTCTAAAAACTAAAGTTGTTCCACTAATTAATTAAGGGTAAACAACATAAAGCATTACTATTATTGGTGATAATTACTACTGAAAAGTAGTTTTTGAAATTATATTTCTTGCGAATTAATTTTTCCGTACACATGTATCTGACGGTTCAAATATTTATATATCTCAAATATACATAAGCCGAATTACCTGTAATTTATTTCAGATACACTCTATTCAAGGTGTAATTCGCATGTGACTGAGATATACAGACTCTCTTTCTCGCCTCTTTCCCCTGTCGGTCGTCTCTCTCCCTCTCTCGTCCCCTTCCTTCTCTGTATTTGTATTTCACAATATATTAGTTTCACAATTTCATGTATCCGTTATTCAATTTTGGACAACAAATGTCTTCTCTGTTATCAATACCACTATTGTTCATTACATGGTATCATTTAGCCCTTGAACTCAAAATGATGAATATGTTCAGCTTGTCATAGAAAATCATAAAGTTCTTCCCTTTCGAAAAAAAGTCATATTCATAAATACAAGTTTATTTTTATTTCTTGACTTTTTCATACGTACGCAATGACATCGTACTTCAACATAATTTCTTAATTAGTTCATTCATGTGATTATGTTCTCGTGATTTGAATTGAGTTATTCATATGATCAAGTCATAGCACAAAGATACGAGATGTTACAATAATTAATCTCAATATATTTGTCTTCGAACCCAACGATCCATAAATACAAATTTATTTTTATACCAAAGTACCAGCTTGGAGGATGTTTTATTTTACCAACAATGATTAAGATGAGAGATATATTATCCTGTTGACTTGGTCTTACTTTAAAGTAAAGCACTTAGAAACTTAACCAATTAGAAATCAATCAATAATATCTTAAAAGTGTCCAGTAATCCACATGAAAACAACCAGAAAACACCATTATTTGCTTTTTAATAATATAACTATAAACATCATAGTTGCCTTTTTATTATATAAGGACATAAATAAAAATACGGAAAAGGGTCAAAAATACTCTTAAACTATCCGAAATAGATCATATTTACCCTTAAATTATATTTCGGCTCAAAACTACCCTTCTCGTCAAACTATTGGGTCAAAAGTGTCTTTCTTATTAACGGAAGTTGTTAAATGTCACATGGATGCCATGTGGATGCCACATTGCACGCCAATAGGGTTCCACTGCCACATAGACTAAACGGAAAAGGGTAAAAAATACCCTTAAACTATCCGAAATAGCTCATATATACCCTTCAACTATATTTGGGCTTAAAACTACCCTTCTCGTCAAACTATTGGGTCAAAAGTACCCTTCTTATTAACGAAAGTTGTTAAATGCCATGTGGATGCCACATTGCATGCCAATAGGGTTCCACTGCCACATAGACTAAATCCCTAAATCCTAATTAATCTCCCCCCCCCCCCTCATTTCATTATTTTCTAGAAACGATTTCACCCATTCTCCCTCATTTCGCGGCTAGGGTTTCACAATTTTCTTCGTGACGGGGTTTCAATGTGGATATTCGTGGTTGTAGGTTAGTAAATATTTTTTCTTATTTTATTATGTTTACGATTTCAAAGCATGATAGTTAGGATTTCACAATTTTTCCCTCATTTCGCGGCTAGGGTTTCATAGCTTTCTTCGGGGCTGGGTTTCAAAGTAGATATTTGTGGTTGTAGGTTAGTAAATCTTTTTTCATATTTTATTGTGTTTACGATTTCAAAGCATGATAGTTAAGATTTCACAACTTTCCCCTCATTTCGCGGCTAGGGTTTCATAGCTTTCTTCGGGGGTGGGTTTAAAAGTGGATATTCGTGGTTGTAAACATAATAAAATAAGAAAAAAGATTTACTAAC
>JAJOOO010021450.1:0-15655 GCA_029582685.1 Solanum piurae
TATTACAAATGCATTGTATTCCAGAAAAAAAAATATTTTTTATTTGTATTGTATTTCAAAATATATTATATTCAAGGTTCAATTTGTATCATATTAGCTAAATTGTATTCTAAATAAATTTATATTCCAATCAACCAACATACAAAAATTGAACATCATTCAATCATTCATTTTTTGTATCCCAAACAAATTACATTTTAAGTAAAAATGTATTTTGAAGCTTAATTGTATTCTAAAGTGTATTATGTTGAATATACAATTTAAATCACATCATCTAAATTGTATTCTAAATAAATGTATATTTCTAACTTCCTACAAACAAATTCATGTACATTCAATATTTCAATTGTTGTATTCCAAACAGAAATTGAATTCTAAAATAAAATTGTCAATTGAATAAAATCATATTCCAAACTTATTCATGCTTCGTCATAAGTAAATTCAACAAAAAATTTGACAAAATACATGATCAATTAAAGCTCGAAGACCAAATCTGAATTGTCTGCAAATTATGTATTTCAATGGGCATTTCCAATTGAGATCTCCTGCTCCAATGATGAGTTGCTTCTCCGATTTCGTATTCAATTTTTTTTTACAGATAGCAATCTTGAAATTTCCAACAAAAATGATGATGAATTGAATTGCATTCGAGGAAGAAGGAGAATTATCAATGATGAGTTGAATTCAATAACAATTATCAGTTGCGAATTGAATTTTAGGAAGAAGGAAGAGAATCACCTATTTTGAGACTCCTGCTCTTTGTAACAGAAATAATGAGAAATTTCAGCATTTTTACCTTATTTGAAAGATTTTCTCCCTGATTTTCTCTAATTGTTTTTTTTTTATTTGCTCTTAAGTGAAACATATGAAGAGTACATAAATTAGTCTCATAGAAAACTAAAATATAGTTATTTATTGTAAATATTGAAAGTGTGGTTAAGGGATCCTATTTAATGCTAAATGTTTGTTGTTTAGAATTTTTTTTCTTTATTTTAATACCTAGCTCATACCTCAAAAATCAAAAACATGTTTAACTTTATATATATATATATATATAAAAAGTGGTTTCAACGAATATGATAATTAAAACTAATTATGAAATCATATTTTAAATTTTTTGTATACATAATTATAACTTTAAACATTAGCATAACTTCAAAATCGCATATAAAGAATAAATTATATATATTTCATACAGTAAAATGATTATACACGACTGGATATCAAATTTAATATTTATTTCATACAGTAAAATGCTTATAGATACTAAATTAAACTTTACTAATGGATATCACTTTTTTATACACTTTTTAAACACCAATAAAAAATATAATAGTCTACAAATTTTCTTAGGCATCAAGTTTCATACCTGTTTCATATAGTAAAATGCTTTAACATATTGCAATAAATTTAATAATTTATATTAACTTTTAAACACTTTAAAATCAATATTATTTCAAATTGACCTATAATTGTCTACTAAAAAAATTTCCACAATAAAAAATTTGATAGATTTAAACAACCTTTGGTACATAATTTGTGTACCTTTGATTGTTGCAGGGAAATAAAAATATGAACCGAATAATTTGCTCCAAATCCTTCTTTGCATCACTAGGAAACAAAGATAATGCTTGACAAACTAAATGGTACTTTTTTGGATGTCTTGATGTGAATGATTCATGAAAATTTCATTGTTATTATTTTTCTTTTATTTTTTGTGTTCTTGACTTTCTTTTCTTAGAAGCGTTCAACACTCATTTAAGAAGGGAAATCTGTATACGGTGGAGATGTTAGTTTGTAACTGTTTCCACCTCTTTTTAAATTGGTACATATATTTTTTTAGAAAAATAACTTTGGATCGAGTCAGATCGGATCGGGTCAGTCCACATGGGTGACCCAAGACCCAAGCTTACATCTCTCACTTCTCACATGTGGACAATACCCAAGCTAATATGACATCAACTAGACACATAATTCATACGATAAATAGTTCGTGCGATCTCTGAGCATCAAGGCTTGCCTTACCCTACATAGGAATCCAATCACATGCGGAAAGAATTCACTAGTATTATGACGATACTATTACTCACAATGCCCCAGACTTCATCCACTACTTCAGTAGTTACTTATTCGATCTCTCATCCTCTTAAAGAGGTGAACTTGAGTTCATGTTTAACTTTATATACATAATTACACTCGAGTGTAATAGTCTGCTTGTATATACAAGTTAAATTGTTCATTTTAATCATCTTCCCTTTCTACTCAAATCTATTTGTTCATATCAACTGCTTTCCTAGGCATGTACTACATTACCGAATCACTCATGATTTTTAGTAACATGCTAAAGTAGCAACACCGATCGAAATTTCAAGAAACAACAAAAGGTCAAAGGATATGAAAATTTAATTAAGCTTTTTAGGGTCTCACACAATGAAGAAGCAGGGAACCATTCTTTCATTAACTCATTGATCACTTAACACACGTAGTATGAAACACATGCTACGATGTTCTCACCTTATATTGGTGTGCGTGTGTCTCAATCTTTTAATCATAAAACATCGTACAAATCTTGGTCTGGACACCTCTAGATGTCTAACCCGAGCTTCTATCTTCAATGATCCTCAAATTCATCTTGTTAGAGAGACTCTTATATGGATAACAAAATAAGTCATAACATGATGGTGAAACTCCTTTCTTTACGTTCCTCAATGTAAGAGGCGATTGCTCACGTGAGAGAGTCAATCTCGTGACTTGTTCGACACACTTTATTTCCAAAATCATTATCACATGCATATGAGATATGAATATAAATTCAAAATAGTCATATATTGATGAGAATATTATAACTACCAAGTTATTTTACAATACATAAATATTATCATATCCTCCGCAAACCTAGAACCTTAAAATGTTTCTCAAACAAGTATCTATATATCACTTTTATAAAAGGACCAGCTATCATTTCACGAGTTGAAATGTATTGCAAAGTTATTTCTCCACTTGCTAACATCTCTTACAAAGTGATACTTGATGTCAATGTGTTTGGTTTTGATGTGATACTTAGGATACTTCGTGGCCGCTTCTGTTGCAATATAGAATCATGGGACCCTTAGAATTCTTTGCAATATTCAAATGCTCAAAGAATTTCTTTAACCAAAGAGCTTCTTGTACTGCAGATGCACAAGTTACGAATTCAGATTTCATAGTTGGAAGAGTTGCGCAAGTTTGTTTCTTATGTTTTCATGAAATAGCACCACCATTAAGTAAGAAAGCATAATTGGAGTTTGATTATCTATCAGACCGATCACTAGCCCAATCAGCATCCGTATAACCTCTTTTAAATTAATCAAATCCAATATAATACAGTGACTGATCTGCAGTTCCCTTCAGGTATCAAAATATTCTCTTTACTACTTTCCAATGATCTCTTCTAGGGTTGGATTAACACCTGTTAACCAGACTCACGGTATAACAAATATTTGGGCGAGTACACATCATATCATACATCAAACTCCCAACAACACTAGAATATGAAACTCGTGACATGTCTTCCTTTTCTTTTTCAGTCTTTGGACTCATTTCAAGGATTAAAGTTTCACCCCTTGCTATAGAAGTATCCATTTATTTGCAACTATTCATTCGAAAGCATTCCAATATTTTCTTTATATAAGTTTCTTGAGATAAAATAAAAAAATTCTTGGAACGATCTCTTTGGATCTTAACACCCAATATATAATGTGTTTCACCCATATCGTTCATATCAAATGATTTTGAAAGTCATGACTTGACAGTTATTACATACTTCAAATTATTTCCAGCGAATAAAATATCATATAAGTAAAGATAAAGAATTACAAAATTTTCTTTGAAATTTTTCACATAGATGCAATGGTCTTCATTGATCATGGTGAAATAAAATGACATCACCTCTTTTTGAAATCTCACTGCCTTAAAGATCGCTTTAGGCCATAAATTGATATTTTCAATTTATAAACTTTTTTTTCTTAGCCTTTAACAATGAAACCTATTGATTGTTACATTTAGATTTCCTCATTTAATTCTCCATTAAGAAAGCAGTCTTTACATCTATTTGGTGTAATTCTATATCTAAATTTACTACAATAGCTAAAAGTAATCGTATGGACGTAAACTTCACAACTGGTGAAAAAGTTTTCTCATAGTCTATTCTAACTTCTTGAGTAAAATATTTTGTCACCAATCGTGCTTTGTGTCTTTCTATTGATCCATCCAATTTGCGTTTAACTTTGAGAATCTATCCAATATCTTTACGTTCCTTAGGAAGGTCAACTAGATCATAGACTTTGTTGTTTTCATAGACTCTAATTCTTCTTTCATCACTTTTAACCATTCATATTTTAGGGCTCAATAAAGCCTGAGTTACAAAATTAGGTTCATCCAATTATGTAGGAGATACCAAGAAAACATAAGCATCAATCTTATAAGATCGTTATGTACACCTTTTCTTGTACTCTTACGTAATTGAAGTTTTGATTCCTCTATATGATTTTGGGATTCATAACTCCCACTTGGACCAGGAATCATTTCTTGATCCTTTAAGTTATCGAGTATGCATGAGGACAATACATGATATTCGTAATTTAACATTGTGTAGAGAGGCCCACTTTCATCTATTCATTCTTTTTGGAAAAATCATTTTCCAAAAATCTGACATCTCATGATACAATTTTAGTAATACTTCCATCATCCAATTCATCAATGAATACATACCCTTCAGAGTCTTCTGAGTATCTTATAAAAACATATTTCTTCCCTTTCAGACTTAGTTTACCAAATTCACCAAAACGATCTTTAACATACATAGAACAACCCCAAGGTCGTAGATCATTCAGGTTTGTTTTACGATCAATCCAAAGTTCATAAGGAGTCGAAGATACTAATTTAGAGGGCACCTTATTCAATATGTAGGGCGCAATCAATAATGCATCTCCCCAGAAAGCGATAGACAAATTTGCATGCATCATTATTGACCTAGTCATGTCCAATAATGTTCTATTCCTTCTTTTAGCTGCACCATTTTTTTGAGGTGTAGTAGAAGTAGTTAATTGTCGGATGATACCCTTTTCAGTATGTAATTATTCAAATTGTTTTGACAAATATTCACGTCCTCAATTGCTTCTTAAATCCTTTATGCTTTATTTTCAACTTCATTCATATGTCTTTTAAAGCTCTTAAGTGCTTCAGATTTATGAGAAATAAAATAGACATAACTAAAGCGCGTGAAATCATTAATAAATGTACTGAAGTATGTAGCATCAGACCTTGCCCTCACATTTATTGGACCACAAATATTGGAATGAATTAATTGAAGTGGGAACTGAGTTCTTTTAGCCTTCCCAAATGGTTTACATGTAATCTTTCCAGCAAGATAATTTCGCAAGCTGACATACCAATTTTAGTAAAAGAGCTTAAATGTCCTTCCTTTGCCAGCATATTCATTCGATATTTCCATATGCGACTTAATAAAGTATGCCATGTACTAATATCAATATTATTGTTACTTGAATAACATGCCATTACACAATGGTCAACATAATAGCCATAATGTCACACCCCGAGCCTACCCCCTGGACGCGGACACGGGACTTAGGATCACAAATTATCCCAAGCTAACCCTGCTGGCATAATCATAAGCATACTAAACACACTGAAGTAAGAAAAGACTATGCGGAAGCTAAATCATGTAAAGATTCTGAAATGATGGGGAATATCCATATACTAAATCTGAATATATGAAAACTGTGAGTTTGAGTACAAATGAGAAATCAAACTCTAAGACTATAGTTGAATCTAACTATGTCTGAAATAAGCCTCTAACAGACTAGAAATGTTGGGACATGCCCCAGCTAGATCTAGCAAAACTGAAACTAAAGCTAAAAGCGATAAAGATAGTCATGTCACTAGCCCTCGAAGAATGAGGACTCATCACTAATGTTGTTGAACTGAAGATCGGGAATCGATCTATGCGTGATCTGACTGCTGAAGACCTGAACCTACATCCCGAGAATATGTAGCGCAGAGTAAGCGTCAGTACTTGAAAGGTACTGAGCATGTAGGATAGAATATAACTGAATAATAACATAACTGAACAAGCAATAATATAATCTGAACATGATAAGGTTACTGAAAGTACTGAACATAGCTAAACTGAATGCAATGACCAAGTTTATAACATGTTGAGACTGAATACTGAACTATACTGATAACATGATCAATGCAATAGAATCTGACTGAATTGTAAGGGAGCTTCTAATAACCGACATAAAACCACATGTGCTAAATGTGGAGTCCGATGTATACGCCCCATAGAGAGGAACCAATATACCCTGCCAAAGGTATAGAGGTATGCTGGTGTGATCACTAAAATGATGACCACGGAGGGGACTTACAACTTATGGGACACGTAGTTCTGGGACTTGGAGGGTAACTGACCCTAGTCCACTCGGTATTAAGCTTCCCATATGATTAGGTAATTAACACTTTATGACTGAAATGTTGTAATACTGGATAGCTCAAAATACTGACATGCAAACTGAGAATGCAACATTAATATACTGATAATAATGCATTGGAAAACTGTGGCATGTTTATAAATAACTGAAATAACTTGCCTAGCCTGTGTAATTCATGAACTAAAAGAACTACATAGCTAGGGTTCTGAGTTTATGCATGAACCTGGGAAATAACAATATTGAATTCATGATAATATGACTTGGATCATTCTAACAGATAAAACCCAATAATTCTAACATTCAAAAAACCCTGTCTAGATAACATCAAGGGAATCAAGATTCTGACTGAAATCTAGGAACCTAATGGATGAAAGGAACTCACTAGTGAAATCCCACATACCTGGTGACGAATTCCAGGGAGAAATCTTTTGATTTTGGGGCTGAAACTGATGGAACCTTGTTGCGTTCTTGAACTAGGGTTGCTCGACCTCTTTCTCCTCTTACGCTCTAATTTTTCTAAGTTTTGATGAATGATCTGACTTAGGTAAGTTCTAGTTATGTTTCTAGGCTAAAATTGACCAAAACCACGTAGTTTAGGGGTTAAACGACGTAGTTTTGGTGTTTAACAAATAGGGGAAAAAATCAAAATAACCTTACTTAAAAATCTGGCGGGGCTGACCACGACCACTTTCACAGACCGTGAAAGGGACCACGGACCGTGGAGCTAGTCGTAGTGTTGGTCTAGTGGTTGTTGGTCAAGGGGTCTGGTTTGACGTCTGGTCCTGGTGGAGTCAAACTCACCACCATGGGTAGTTCAACGGACCGTGGACCCTATCACGGTCTGTGAACCCTGCTGTGGTTCATTGGTTCAGGTAATTTTCTACAATTTTTTTCTAGGTCTGGTTTTTGAGGTGTTACAATAGCTCCCCCTTGGGAACATTCGTCCTCGAATGAAGACTAATCTAGCTGAAATTGAGGGAAAGAGCTGCAACCCTACCACTAAGTACTAGAAACTAATTTCTGACTGAACTAAGTTCCAAGAACGTGCAAATATGCTGAAAATGCAAGTACATATTGAAGGAACATAATACTAAGACTGAATGTACGCATGAATGACTGAAAAACTGAAGAGGAACTATTACCTCAAGTTGGAATGGAATCGGAAGGAAAGAGGTGAGGATACTTGGCCTTCATGGTTGCTTTTGCTTCCCAAGTAGCTCCATGTACGGACTAACTCCTCCACAAAACCTTGACTGAAGAAACTTCTTTGTTTCTCAACCTTCGAACTTGATAATCAAGGATTTCAACTGGTACCTCTTCATAAGTGATACTATCCTTCACAACCACACATTCTAAAGGCACAATAGACGTTGGGTGACCCACACACTTCTTCAACAATGAAATGTGGAAAACCGGATGCACTGCTGCTAGTTCTGTTGGCAACTCTAACTCATAAGTCACTTTACCAATCATTTTCAAGATCTTGTAAGGGCCTACATATCTAGGACTGAGCTTCCCTTTCTTTCCAAATCTCAATACCCCTTTCATAGGCGACACCTTCATGAAAACCCAATCATCAACTTGGAACTCTAGTTCCCTTATCCTTACATATGCATAGGACTTCTAGCGACTCTGGGCTGTCTTAAGTCTATCTCTAATGAGTTGCACTTCTCCATAGCATCATGAACTGAATCTAGCCCTATCAAGGCTGCTTCACCTACTTCAAACAAACCAACTGGAGATCTACATCTACGTCTATACAATGCCTCATAAGGGGCCATCTAAATGCTGGAATGGTAACTATTATTGTAGGCGAACTCTATAAGACGGAGGTGATCATCCCAACTACCCTTGAAATCGATCACACAAGCGATCAACATGTCCTCTAAGGTCTAAATGGTACGCTCTACCTGACTATCCGTCTGCGGATGAAATATTGTATTATGATTAACCTGAGTACCAAGACCCTTCTGAAATGACTTCCATAAATGAGAGATAAATTGAGGACCTCTATCTGAGATGATAGAAAAAGGAACCCCATGTAACCTGACTATCTCATTAATGTAAAGCTTAGCGTAGTCTTCTGCCGAATCTGTAGTCTTAACATCCAAAAACGTGCAACTTAATAACTCTATCAACTATCACCCAAATGGAGTCATATTGTCTGCGAGTACGAGGTAAACCTATGATGAAGTTCATATTGATCACTTCCCACTTCTAAGTAGGAATGTCGATCTCTTGAGTCATACCTCCTGGTTTCTGATGTTCTACCTTGACTTGCTGACAATTGGGGCACTTAGCCACAAAATCTACTATATCTCTTTTCATGCCATCCCACTAAAAGACTTCCCGCAGATCACGGTACATCTTAGTGGCGCCTAGATGAATAGAATATCTGGAGTTATGGGCTTCTGCAAGAATCTGTTGTCTCAACTCACCCACCTTAGGAACACATAATCGACTCTGATAGCGAAGTACACCATCTCCCCCTTGGGAGAAAACCTCAACTCTCTGCTGATGGACTGCATCCTTAAGTTGAAGCAATATCGGATCACTGTCTTGATTTTCCTTAACCTCCACTACCAAAGAAGATTCTGACCCATTCTAAATTGTTACACCACCATCTGATATGCTCATAAGACGAACTCCTAAGCAAGCAAGTCTGTGAACCTCTTTCGCTAGTTCATTTCTTTCTTCATCAACATGTGCTACACTACCCATAGATAATCTGCTAAGATCATCTGCTACTACATTAGCCTTACCATGATGGTAATGCACATCCATATGATAATCCTTGAGGAACTCAAGCCATCTCCTCTGTCGAAGATTCAACTCTTTCTGGGTGAACACATACTGGAGGCTCTTATGGTTTGTGAATACATCTACGTGAATACCATACAAGTAATGTCTCCAAATCTTAAGTGCAAACACCACTGCTGCAAGCTCGAGGTCATGAGTTGGATAGTTCTTCTCATGCACTTTAAGCTGTCTAGAGGCATAAGCTATAACCTTACCTCGCTGCATCAACACACAACCTAGGCCGACTCTGGATGCATCACAATAAATCATATAACCGTCTGAACCCTCTGGTAGAGTCAAAACAAGAGTTGTAGTTAACCTAGTTTTCAATTCTGCAAAGCTTTTCTCACAGTTATCTGACCACTAAAACTTGACCTTTTTTTGAGTCAACTTAGTCAACAGAGAGGCTATGGATAAAAATCCTTCCACAAACCTTCTGTAATAACCCGCTAGACCCAAGAACCTTCTGATATCTGTAGGAGAGGTAGGTCTGGGCCATTGCTTCACTGTTTCTATTTTCTGAGAATCCACTCGGATCCCTTCACTAGACACTATATGCCCAAGAAAAGCAACTGACTGCAACCAAAACTCACATTTGCTAAACTTAGTGAATAACTGGCGATCTTTGAGAGTCTTCAGGATGACCCTCAAATGATTCGCATGTTCTTCCTCATTCCTAGAGTAAATGAGGATATCATCAATAAAGACGATAACGAACAAGTCCAAATACTGTTTGAACACTCTGTTCATCAAATCCATGAAATTTGCAGGAGCATTAGTTAGTCCAAATGACATAACTACAAATTCATAATGACCATACCGAGTTCTGAAGGTTGTCTTTGGAATGTCATTATCTCTGACTTTGAGTTGATGATAACCCAATCTGAGGTCTATCTTTGAGAAATGGCTAGCACCCTGAAGTTGGTCAAACAAGTCATCAATCTTGGGGATGGGATACTTATTATTGATTGTGACCTTGTTTAACTGTCTATAGTCAATTCACATTCTAAGAGAACCATCTTTCTTCTTCACGAATAATATTGGTGCACCCTATGGGGAAATACTAGGTCTGATGAAGCCCTTATCTAGAAGGTCTTTCAACTGCCCTTTCAGTTCCTTAAGCTCAGCTGGAGCCATTCTATAAGGAGGAATATAAATAGGCTGGGTATCTGGAAGGAGGTCAAATCCAAAGTTGATTTCCCTTTCGGGAGAAACTCTGGGAAGATCTTCTGGAAACACTTCTGGAAACTCATTCACTACTAGGACTGACTTAAGAGTTGGGGTTTCAGAGCTAGAATCCTTAACCCGAACTAGATGATAGAGATAACCCTTAGAGATCATCTTTCTAGCCTTAAGGTAAGAAATGAATTGACCCATAGGCGCTAAACTACTACCCTTCCATTCTAAGATTGGTTCATTTGGAAATTGAAAACGAACAATCCTAGTTCTACAATCGACTGAGGCATAATAGAAATGTAACCAATCCATGCCTAGAATAACATCGAAGTCTACCATTTCTAACTCTACAAAATCTGTTGAGGTAACTCTCAGAGAGACTGTGACAGAGCAATTTCTGTATAAATGTCTAGCTATAATTGGGTCACCGACTGGAGTAGAGACTGAGAAAGATTCTGAAAGAGTTCCTGGACTAACATCGAATTTGACTGCTATATAAGGAGTTACAAAGGAAAGAGTAGCCCTTGGATCTAACAATGCATAAACATCTAAGTCAAAGACTCGTACAGAGAATCTTCCTGATCCTGGCGAGCCTGGAGAGCATACAACCTGTTTTGGCGCTGGCTGCCACCTGTACCAGAAGAATTACCTTGCTGAGTCGGGTGACCTGCTGGTGCTGCTGAAGTTGTGGACTGAGCTATACCATTGTTACCTCATTGACCCTACTTAGAAGGACAATCTTTCAACCTGTGACCATACTGACCACACCCAAATCATCCTTCCTTTCCTGCAAGACACTCGCACGGATGATTCTTACCACACTTTGGACAAGTTGGGTAGGTTCTGGTGCCTGAAATACTACCTTGAGATTTAGAGAATGATGCCCTACCTTTATGATCATTACAGAACTTGGAGAATGGAACACTAGCTGATGAAGATGCTAGAGTTGAAGACTTCTGCTGAAACTGCGAGCGATTACCGCTACCTGATTTCTGTTGAGAATAGTCATAGTTGCCTGTCCTAGCCTTCTTATTCTCGTTGGCATGTTCCCTAAACTTATCACCCTCAACCTGCTGAGCATGAGTCATGAGCCTAGAGATGTTCATATCTTCCAGCAACATATCATTTCTACACTCTGTTTTCATAAGATCGAATACCCCATACATGAACCCTGGAATCAGCCACTATGTGAGGAGCATACCTAGAAAGTTGGGTGAATTTGAATGCATACTCTTGGACCATCATAGAACCATGCCTCTAATTCATGGACTCCTGAGCTTTTTCCTCCCTCAACTCTCTCGGGAAGAACCTGTCCAAAAAGGTTGCACTGAAGCATTCCCAAATGGTAGGAGCTGCATATGTACCCCTTTTCTCCTTACACTGAGTATACCAGTTATGAGCTACATCCTTAAGCTGGTAAGATGCTAACTCAACCCGATCATTCCTAGTTACCTGCATCACTCCAAAGATATTCTTGACCTCATCAATAAAGTTTTGGGGATCCTCACCAGTCTGTGATCCTAAGAACTCAGGCGGATTCATCCTAACGAAATCACGAACTCTAGTTGTAGATGACCCAACATTAGCATTTGCGGGAACTGAAGCCTGCTGGTTATTCTGGTTGGTCACACTCTGAGCCAATAACTGGATAGCATTCCAAAATTCAGCATTTGAAACTTCCTGATCTGGGACTGGAGGAGCTGCGTTAGCATTGCATGCATTTGCACCCCTTTCATAAGCTCTACGAGGAGGCATGATCTGAAACGCAAAACGATGTGTCAGAACGAGGAATTAGATCATACCTTACGCACGATAAGAGTAACAAAGAAAGTGAATTTTTCCTAAAATACTTCGTAGCCTCCCTCTCATTAGATGTGGTGCACTTCACACCATGAAAATGACTCTACTTAGTGCGGCTTTTCAGACATCCTAGGATACTTAAACCTAATGCTCTGATAACAAGTTTGTCACACTCCGAGGCTACCCCCTGGATGCGGACACGGGACCTAGGATCACGAATGATCCCAAGCTAACCATGTTGGCATAATCATAAGCATACTAAACACACTGAAGTAAGAAAATAATGTGCGGAAGCTAAATCATGTAAATAATTTGAGATGATGGGGAATACCCATATACTAAATCTGAATATATGAAAACTGTGAGTTTAAGTACAAATGAGAAATCAAACTCTAAAACTATAGCTGAATCTAACTATGTCTGAAAGAAGCCTCTAAACTGACTAGAAATGTTGGGACATGCCCCAACTAGATCTAGCAAAACTGAAACGAAAACTAAAAGCGATAAAGATAGTCATGTCACTAGCCCTCGAAGAATGAGGACTCACCACTAATGTTGATAAACTGAAGTTTAGGAAACGATCTATCCGTGATCTGACTACTGAAGACCTGAACCTACATCATGAGAAGATGTAGCGCAGAGTATGCATCGGTACTTGAAAGGTACTGAGCATGTAGGATAGAATACAGCTGAATAATAACATAACTGAACAAGCAATAATATAATTTGAACATGATAAGGATACTAAAAGTACTGAACATAGCTAAACTGAATGTAATTACCAAGTTTATAACATGCCGAATATTGAACTATACTGATAACTTGGTCAATGCAATAGAATATGACTAAACTGTAAGGGAGATTTTAATAACCGACATAATACCACATGAGTGTATACCCCCCATCGAGAGGACCCAATATATCCTGCCAAATGTATAGACGCATGCTGGCGTGATCACTAAAATGATGCCCACGGAGGGGACTTACAACCTACGGGGCACGTAGTTCTTGGACTTGAGGGTGACTGACCCTAGTCCACTTGATATTAAGCTTCCCATATGATTAAGTAATTAACAATTTATGACTGAAATGCTGTAATACTGGATAGCTCAAAATACTGACACGCAAACTGAGAATGTAACATTAATATACTGATAATAATGCATTCAAAAATTGAGGCATGTTTATAAATAATTAAAATAACTGGCCTAGCATGTGTAATTCATGAACTAAAAGAACTACATAGCTAGGGTTCTGAGTTTATGCATGAACTTGGGAAATAACGATATTGAATTCATGATAATATGATTTGGATAATTCTAACAGCTAAAACCCAACAATTCTAACATTCAAGAAACCGTAAGTCTAGATAATATCAAGGGAATCAACATTCTAACTGAAATCTAGGGACCTAATGGGTGAAAGGAACCCACTAGTGAAATCCCACATACCTGGTGACGAATTCCATGGAGAAATCTTTTGATTTCGGGGTTGAAACTGATGGAACCTTGTTACGTTCTTGAACTTGGGTTGGTCGACCTCTTTCTCCTCTTACTCTCTAACTTTTCTAAGTTTTGATGAATGATCTAACTTATGTAAGTTCTAGTTATGTTTCTAGGCTAAAATTGACCAAAACCACGTAGTTTAGGGGTTAAACGACGTAGTTTAGGTGTCCAACGAATAGAGAAAAAGACCGAAATAACCCTACTTAAAAATCTGGCGGGGCTGACCACGAACCGTGGAGTTGTTTGTGGTCTTGGTCCAATAGTTGTTGGTCGAGGGGGTCTGGTCCACGAGCCCCTACCACAACCCGTGCGGAGGACCACGAACCGTGAAGGTCCCTATGGTTCTTATTTGGGGCTAGTTCTGGAGGCTCAGGTCTGGGGATCTACTAGTTGGCCTTCACAGACGCCCCCACGACCCATCGTCAGGACCACGGACCATGAAGGTCATCGTGGTCCTTACTTAGGTGTGGGAGGTCTGAGGTCCAGGCTTGGTGGCCTACTGGTTCAGCCCCTACGGACGCCACCACGGTTCGTTGTCACGTCCACCACCTGTGAAAGGTCCCGTGGTCTAACGTCTGGGTTTGATGGAGTCTAACTCACCTCCATGGGCAGGTCAATGGACCGTGGACCCTATCATGGTCCATGAACCCTGCTGTGGTTCACTGGTTCAGGTAATTTTCTTCAAATTTTTTCTAGGTCTGGTTTTCGAGGTGTTACACATAAGTTGAAGGATTACAATCTTAAAAGATAAAACAATCATAACGAAGTTCAAAATTATATAAAACATTATCTAGAGTTACTCTAACATCATTATGACTAAAATAATATAATCAAAACCAACATCTTAAAGAACAGACACTGATTTTAAGTTTCGTCGAATCTCTAAAGCATATAGGACATCATGCAACATCAAGGAACAACCATCATGCAAGTCTACTTTGCAGGTGTCTATCCCTTTGAATTTCAGTTTAGCATTATTTCTTACATAGATCCATCTTAATTTAGATTAAACTCGACAAAACTCCACAAATGCTTCTCTATCTCGACTCACGGGGTCGGTGGATCTTGATTCTACAATTCACAATAGGATAAGATTCGGTTATTAAATAAGTGTTAGAAACATATGTAACACTTAGAGATGCGCTTAGAAATGCTACCTTTTTGGCTCAGTACATGATTCATGAGCAAAAACTATTTTCCTTTATTGAAATTTGGCTTCTTCTTTTTCTTAGAGGGTCCTTCTCCGGTCTCTTTATCTTTTCCATTTCTTTTTCATTTCTTCTTGCACTTGAAGTCTGAAGATTTTGTACCGGTTGGTTTTACCACAAAGGCATTAGAAGCAGCTTTAGCAGTACCAAGTCTTTCATTTTCACGTTCAACATGGCGGGCAACATCAAAAAACATTTTGATTCTATCATTATGGGTCAAGTTAACCTTCAAATGTTCCCAATTATTGTGAAGAGACCGAATCACTGCCTGAACTTGTTGCTCATCTGAAAGAACATGGCTAACACTCTTGAGTTGAGCTATCATGTTTGATATCACCCTAAGATGTTTTTTACTATTTTGATCATGATGCTTCTTGTAAGTGTCAAATTTGATAGTTAACTGTTGGAGGTGGATTACAAGCGTACCTCCATACGTTCCTCGCAAATGTGCCCACATAGCATGAGTAGTATAGAATTCCTCACATTCATGTATGAGGTCTACAACCACAAAACTAACTATTATTCCATGTGCAATGAAATTAGCCTTTTTTTCAAGCTTTATAAGCTTCAAGATCCCTTGTGTGTTGTGCATTGTTACCCTCTTCTGATTGATTCGAAACATGATTATACCTTTGAGAGAATTTTGTTGTTCCAGTACATATCATATTTTACGATT
>JAJOOO010021451.1:0-17636 GCA_029582685.1 Solanum piurae
AAAAACATGAACAACATACTAGAACACACCAACACGTAAAAGACTAGTTTCCGAACGTCTTGGTCGTCCCTTGTCGTTTGACCTCAAACTCAACTAAAATGACCTATAAACTCATTTTCAAACATTTATACAAGTTTATCAACTACTAACACGCATGTGAAGCTCTAATTATCCTATTTCATTTTGAGGGGCGTTACAAATATATCGGGGACTAAGCTTCCCCTTCTTACCAAATCACATGACACCCTTCATGGGTGAGACCTTTAAGTATACCCAATCATCTACTTCAAACTCTAAGTCTCTTCTCTTAACATCTATATATGATTTCGGACGACTCTTTGTTGTTTTCAACCTGTCTTGAATAACCTTCACTTTCTCCATAGCTTGATGAACCATGTCTAGTCCAATCAACCCAGCTTCACCAACCTCAAATTATCTAATAGGAGATCTGCATCTTCTTCCATACAGAGCCTCATATGGAGCCATTTGGATGTTAGATGGGTAACTATTGGTTTAACCAAACTTTATGAGAGGTAAGTGATGATCCCAATTACCCTTGAAATCTATCACACAGTCCCTCAACATATACTCTAAAGTCTGAATAGTACGATCTGCTTGACCATCTGTTTGTGGATGAAAAGCAATACTAAGGTTCACTTGGAACCCAAACCTTTTTGGAAAGACTTCCAAAATTGTGCAATAAATTATGAAACTCTATAAAAAATAATAGATATAGGAACTCCATGAAGTCTGACTACCTCTTGAATATATAACTTAACATAATATTCTGCTGAAAAATTAGTCTTTACCGGTAAGAAATGGGCTGATTTAGTCATTCGATCTACAATCACCCAAATTGAATCATGCTATCCGCGAGACCGTGGTAAACCTGTAATGAAATCTATATTAATCATCTCCCACTTCAATTCTGGAAGGTCTATATTTTGAACCATACCACCGGGCCTCAGGTGATCTACTTTAACTTGTTGACAATTTGGGTATTTAGCAACGAACTCTGCAATACCCTTCTTCATGATATTCCACCAATATACTTCTCTCAAGTCGCGAGACATCTTTGTGGAACCTGGATGGATAGAATATTTGGAGCTATGAGCTTCCTTCATGATCCTCTGTTGGAGTTCATCCACCCTTGGTACATACAACCTACCTTGTTACCTCGATACACCATCTCCCCCTTGTTCAAAAGCCATCACTTTTTGCTTATGAACATTTGCCTTCAATTCAAGCAAAATAGGATCTTGGTCTTGGTTTTATTTCACTTCGAACACTAATGATGATTCAGCTCCATTCATCACCACCACTCCTCCTTCATTTGAATCCCTTAACCGGACTCCAAAGTGTGCAAGTTTGTGCACATCTTTCGCTAACTCTCCCTTTTCTTCCTCAAAATGGGCGGTACTACCCATAGACAACCTACTCAAATCATCAACAACAATATTTGCCTTACCTGGGTGGTATAGAATACTCATGTCATAATCCTTGAGTAACTCTAACCACCTCCTCTGTTTGAGTTTAAGCTCTTTCTGACTGAACACATACTGAAGACACTTGTGATCGGTGAACACATCTACATGAACACCATAGAGATAGTGATGCCATATCTTCAAAGTGAACACTACAAAATCCAACTCTAGATCATGGGTTGGGTAATTCTTCTCGTGAACCTTAATCTGTCTGGAGGCATAAGCTATAACTTTACAATTCTGCATCAATACACAATCTAGTCCAACTCTGGACGCATCACAATATACCATAAAACCTTGTGTACCCTCTGGTAAGGTCAATGCTGGGGCAGTAGTCAACCACTTTTTCAATTCCTGAAATCTTTTCTCACAAGCTTCAGACCACTGAAACTTAACTTTTTTCTGAGTCAACTTGGTTAACGGGGATGGAATAGATGAAAACCCCTCAAAAAATCTTCTATAGTAGCCAGCTAATCCCAAGAAACCCCTAATATCAGTTGGAGACGTGGGTCCAGGCCCATTCTGCACTGCCTCTATATTTTGAGTATCAACTTAAATACCATCACCAAAAACAATATGGCCTAATAATGCCACAGACTCAAGCCAAAATTCACACGTAGAGAATTTAGCATACAACTCTTTATCCTTGAGAATTTGGAGAACTATTCTGAGATGGCTAGCATGATCTTCCTCATTCCTTGAATATATTAGAATGTCATAAGTGAATACGATACAAACATATCTAAATAAGGCTTGAATACCCTATTCATAAGGTCCATGAACGCTGCATGAGCATTAGTTAAACCAAACGACATGACCAAAAACTCATAATGACCATAACGGGTTCTGAATGTTGTCTTAGGAATGTCACTTTCCCTTACTCTCAACTGATGATAGCCTGATATGAGGTCTATCTTAGAAAAATAAGTGGCACCCTGAAGTTGATAAAAAAGATCATCAATTCTCAAAAGAGGATACTTATTCTTGATAGTAACCTTATTAAACTGATGGTAATCTATGCATATTCTAAGAGAACCATCTTTCTTCCTCACAAATAAGTCCGGAGCGCCCCAAGGTGAGACAATTGGTCGAATAAAACTCTTCTCAAGGAGATATTTCAACTACTCTTTTAAATTTTTCAACTTTGTTGGTGCCATTCTATATGGAGGATTAGAGATAGGACGAGTATCGAGAAAAATATCTATACTGAAGTCTATTTCTCTCTCAAGAGGGACTCCGGGAAGATCATCTGGAAAGGCTTCTGGAAACTCTTTTACTACTGGAAAGATGCACCCCTTGGAAACTAACTTTCTAGCTTTAAGGTACAAAATGAAACGACCCTTAGACACTGTTGAACTACTCATCTACTCAATAACTGGCTCATTAGGAAACTAGAACTGAACTACTCGAGTTCTACAATCGACTGAGGCATAACATGCATGAAGTCAGTTCATACCTAGAATAACATCAAAATATACCATGTGTAACTCAACTAAGTCAGCCATGGAGCCCTTTTGATTGATGAAAATGGTACAATCACGATAGACTCGCTCAGCTTGAATAGACTCACCAACAGGTGTAGAAACACTAAAGGGCTAAAGAAGTTGCTCAGGAAGAATATGAAAATTCATGCTAATATAAGGAGTCACAAAAGATAGCCTCGCTCCTAGATCTAGCAAAGCATAAACATCAAAATTAAAGACTTTGATCATACCAGTGACAACATCTGGAGAATTATCTTGCTCTTGGTGAGTAGTAATAGTATACATATGGTTTTTTCCTCCGTCTGCCCCTGAAGTAGCTCCTCTAGATGCAGTTCTATCTGGTGGAGAAACTGAAGAAGATTGAGCTCGATTGTCTCCATTTCATTACCTTGCCTGTTCTTAGGGCATTCTTTCATAAAGTGACCATTTTGACCACACTTGAAGCATCCAGTTGAGCCATCACAACACACCCCTGAGTGGCTCCTACCACAGTTAGAACATGTAGGAGTCACATTACCTCTTTGTGCCACACTACATTGAGACTGCACAGGTCTAGCTCTGAAATTTTGCCAATTCTGATTGTTGAACTCACTTATGTTCCTTGGTGTAGGTGCACTAGAAGATGATGTAGCAGGTCCCTTTTGCTTACGTTGGAAAGATGACAAATTGTCATTACTCTTATGCTGTCCGAACTCATTCCCTATCTTAGCTTTCTTGTTTCGAAACTCTTCTCTATCCCTCAACTTATCTTCCTCAACCTGTTGCACATGGATCATAAGTCTTGCTATGTCCATGTCCCCTATTAGCATAGCTTCCTTGCCCTCCTTACTTGATAGACGAGACAACCCAGTAAAAAACAGACTCATCCTGCTCCTCATGTCATCAACCATCTCCGGAGTATAACGGGAAAGTTGGGTGAACTTAAGGCTATACTTACACACACTCATAGATTCCTGCTTAAGAGTGAGAAATTCTCTTACCTTTGCCTCTCTTCGCTCACAGGGAAAGAAACGCCCCACGAAAGCACTCTCGAACACAGCCAACTCAAAATCGGTGCACCCTCAGCTCTACTCTTCTTTTATTGGTCAAACCATATCATAGCAACACCCTTTAGTTGGTATGCATCTATTTTCACCCGCTCAGCATCAGCAGCATGCATAACCTATAACACTTTCTGCAATTCCTCTACAAAGTTTTCTGGATCCTCAGTGACACTTGAACTAGTGAAGTTTGAAGGAATCATCCTTCAAAACTCACGGATCCTAGAAGTATCAGCCACTTCTTGTCGGTTCTCTCTTTGTCGCCCAGCTTGGTTGGTTACAAGTTGGCTCAACATTCAGATCGCTTCATGAAACTCAACATTAGTGACCTCTCCTTGGGAGTGCACTTCTGGTGCATTGGGTACCCCTTGATCCTCAACATTCCTCCTAGACGGACGATCTCAGACAACTCTTCGTGGATGCATGATATGAAAGACATGCGCAAGCATGAATTAGAAATAATTTTTTTAGAGATAAACTATATCCCACAAAAAGAGTATGAAAGAAGTGAGATAGTTCCTAAATGTTGAAGCCTCCTAATTATAGATGTTGCGTGCTTCACACTGATAATTAGGGCTCTACAGACAAGGCTTTGTAAACACCCTAGGACTCTTGAACTCTGTGCTCCGACAACAAGTTTGTAACGCCTTGAGCCTACACCCTGGGTGGGACTGACACTCGAGAACTATTGCGGGCCCCAAGCGTACCATTGGCCTGGCTTAACTCTTAGCAAAAGACTTACTCATAATAACAACACTTTAAAAGTAAACTATAACTCAATGATAACTTAGAATGTTTTATAAATAACCATTCAACTAGCCAAAGTGGCAACTCAAGTCTAAACATAACTAAATGAAAATGAAAAGACTAAAGAACTCTAACTATCCATCTATGAAGCCTCTACTAATTGAGATGGATTTTGGGACAAGACCCATGACATCCTAATAAAACTAAAATAAATAAAGTAAACAAGGGATCCTTCGGAAAGCAAGGAGGCTCACCATAACTCTGAAGCTCAATTGGATCAACGAAGCGCTGGATGCTGATCCTGGTTACTTGTATCTGCATCATAAAAATGCAGGCCAAATGACGTCAGTATATGGAATGTACGAGCATGTGAGGGGAATTTTAAAAGAAGACATAAGCTTGAAATGGAACTAAAGAAACTTACCTCGTCTCAACTCAACTTATTTCAATATAAAGCAGTAATAAAGATGCAGTTTAAAGAAAATATTTCAAACATGTAGATAATAAATCAGTGTATTGAGAAAAAACACACAATAGTAACTTAGTTTTGTATATGAAAATACAAGCA
This sequence comes from Solanum piurae, assembly GCA_029582685.1. Classification (NCBI taxonomy): domain Eukaryota; kingdom Viridiplantae; phylum Streptophyta; class Magnoliopsida; order Solanales; family Solanaceae; genus Solanum; species Solanum piurae. Next base: position 5,324 of record JAJOOO010021451.1, read on the forward strand.
ACTCTGTGGGAGATTCTCAGACCGACAACCATCACTATGAGTTATGTGATGATACAATGTCTAAGCCACGCTTCCACAACCATCCTATACTTTGTCGGTGTATAGAACCTACTACTAAGTGAATCCGCTAGTCTATGCTAAAAAGCATTAAAGAATCATCTAAAAAGTATGACCCTTTCTACCCACGTTGGCTACATGGTTTATGGAGACTATAGTTATTTGAACTCATCCCCATATTAGTGCTCCATACTAATCCCAAAATGTAACTATCTCATATGCTTAAAAACAGAACTTTTTTTGTGGTTTGAGATTATTACTCAAAACCTTTCTCTTAAAAGAGATGGTACTAAAACTGCTAATGAAAACACTTTTGGAAAGCAGTGTTTCCTCTCATCTTAAATGTAAAAACATTTGCTCTTGGGAATACTTAGTTCCCATATATCATTTTAATGAAAATTAATTCACTCTACTCTTCTCAACTATGTGTTCAAGTCATTTAAAACAAGTTGTAAAATAATTGCAAAAGACTTTTTGAAAAGATCCGAAGAACTCTCAAGACTTGACTCTCACCTCTACCTTGAATTTGAATTATGGATTCAAGGGTTATGATTCATGATTATGAATGATTTCTAGATGTTTAGAAGTATTTTACAGTAGTTAGAATAAATAGAAAGTGATAGAATACTTTAGAAGGACTCATATAAATGACAAAAAATGGGTGGGGGCAGACGTCCCGGGCGCACGTCTGGCGCGGGGCACCAGCCCCTAAAGTTCAGAGACTGTATTCTGGTGCACTGCTAGTGCGCCACCCCAGACCCTCTAGCGCATCTTGAGAGCACCGCGCCAGCCCTTCCCTTGGTGGTTCCGACGAAATTTTCAACTCATTTTCTGACCTTAATTCTATTAGATTCAATTCTTTTTTCTCAATTTCTCTTTAGATTCAATTACCCAATACATGTACACATGAATCTGCTCAAAAACAACTCTTAAAATCGATATGATTATCTCAAGAACTTATCTATCCCATCCTAATTCAAGAATGTAAGCAAATTCAAGAACACCAATCGAGAACATCAAACCTTCAAATTTCTAGAATGAACTTTACGCTGAATTTAACATGATTGACGTGTGGGTGAATGAACCCAATGCTATGTGAACTCACATACCTCTTAGGGATCAAATTCTTGGCGAAATTGGTAACGAAACCTTCAAGAACTTGACAAAATCTCGACCTTTCTCCTCTTTTCTCTTCTTGAACCTTTTCCAAAACCCTAGCGTGAATTTTGATTGTGTAAGCTAAACCAAATCCGTTTAGACCCCTAATTAATTACTAAAAATGAAAAAAAATTGATAGGGTAAGGAAAAGATGAAAATACCACTCTTAAATCCGGGTAACTTTCCTTAACTAGACATCCCGACTTCAAACAAGCATATCTCCCTTATATGAGCTCGAAAATTAGCAAACTCGATGGCGTTGGAAAGAGGATTCCAAGACCTTTTTATTTGATATCTTATAGACCACCTAACTCATTCTTTACTAAATGTTATGGTTATTTGAAGTTGACCCTAAACCCATACTTAGCATAACTTGCCAAATTTTCCAAATTTACTCTTTCCAAAATAGTTCTTTCAAATTCTAGATCTTTCTAAGGCGGGACTATACAAAATTGTGAAAGCATAATTATTTCATCAATCATGTTTTTTTTTTATGATTTTGATTTTATATGTTTTTAAATATTCTTTAAAATATTAATTATAGAAAAAAAGTTTCTCTAGAAAGTTATGTATTTCATGTGGAAGTTGGAGCTCTCAAGATGACGCAAAAATATTAGATAAAAAGGGTAATTTGTATTACTATTTATTTTTCGTATTATATTGTTGAATTTTTTTTATCTTGTTTATCTGGTCATTTATTATGATTTACGTTTTTATTACGATCCAATTAATTAAACTAAATCAAATGGATCGCAATAATTTTGGAGAATTTTCTCGTGTTTATATTAAGCAAAAATTGAAATATATTACAGAATAGAAATTACTGATACCAAATGGAAATAACCAGAATAAGAAAGCTTCATAGATGAGATAAAATCGTAACTGTAATAGAAGAAGAGCTGAGAGAGATTGAGGAAGGTGAGAAATACCTAATTGACCATGGTTTTTTTTAGGATTTATTGTAACACCTCAGAACCGTAATAAGTTCTACGGGTTGTAGGAACCAAATTGAGTTTTAGCAAAATTTCAAGTCCCTGATGATGATCTACAGATGAACAGGACTAATCGTATGAATTGTTACGGCTAGTAGAAAGGAGTAATCCAGACTTAGTGAATTGTTGGACTTGAATTTGGGTTCTACGGACTGGATCTACAAGTCATAGAAAGGACGATAGCCCGCAAGAAAGTTTCGTGAAAGTTGGCTGGATTTTAGCTCCCAGTACTTGACTCTACAGTTGATCACTATGATCCGCAGAAATTCTTATGGACCCTAGTCGGAACTGTAGGAGTTGTCCGACCATTTTAAATCAAGGGTGTTCTGGTCATTTCCTACCCAATTTACCCCTAAATTATGTCGTTTTGACCCTATAACCAATTTTACTCTTCAAAACCTACCCCATTCACTCAAATTCATAAAATCTCTCAAAGGGTTTCTTCTCCAATTCTATCTCAAGCTCCAAGGAAGAAGACTAGGATTTCAAGAGCTTCAAGGTTTCTTCCTCCATATTTTTGGGCTTTGATTGCTAAGGTATGTGGGAACTAACCAATGGATTCCTTTCATCCATTGAATTCCAAAAGAAACTCAAATCTCCAATTCAATTTCACTCAATTCTCTTAGGGTTTCATGTGATTCTCCATGAGTTTAATTTATTGTGATTCAATTATTATATTCAATCTTATTATGTATGATTAGATACAATTATATGATTTTTTATTAATTTCATATGAACCCATGCATATGCCTATTTAATGGGTATGAATTATGATTATGAATCTATGCATGTTTTACAAAAAAAATTATTTATGACTAAAGGATGTTTTTAAGACAAACATCAAAGACTTGTGAAAGGTTTTCTCATATATGAAAGAAATCATGGTTTACATACTTGAAAAGGAAGTGTGTTATGCACAAATTTATGAAATCGTGATTTTGAAATGAGCTACTCTACTATGAACATATGATGGGATTTGTAGTCTTAATTGCTGTCTTTCCAAGTATTTTAATATGATGATAGTTATATCTTCTCCGTTAGGATTTACCTAACACCGAGAGAACTTTGAGATGGAAGCTCTCTCGTTAGTATAGGTCGGGTCTCTAGAAGCAATCTTCTTGTCTCTAACTACGTGCCCCCGTAGGATTATCTGAAATGACCTAGCTAATGGATTCACCTTAGCAATAATAAATGATATATAGACTACCTTGACAAGTAGATTCCCCTTTTCAGTGTGAGGGTTACACCAAATTTCATGTTATAGCTTATATATTTTTATTTTTGGTTAATGGTAAATATCTCACAAATGAAATATGTTTTATTCAAAGGTTTTATGAAAGCTTTATTTATGATTTTAAGATGCATTGACATTGTATACACTTAAAGATTTGGCTTACAAACATCATTTTGTCTTTACTTGGTCTTGCATATCCATGCTTCCAACTCATTATAATATCATGTTTATGTTTATTCCTATTTTCTGATACTTAGTACATTTATAGTACTAATGCATATGTGTGCCTATATTGTCTCTTAAAATAGGGTTCACCGCTCTTCCTTTATGACGTAGCTAGATTGGGATTGCTCACTTTGGATCACATGGATTGGGGAGTCCTCATGATTCGAGGGCACAACCATGGATACTTTTATTGTTTTTATGGTCTTTTTGGATTCAGACTTGTGCATGGTGTACGTGTTATTTACCAATTAATCCTATGATGTTAGAAAGGCTATGTCAAATTTATTAGTGTTCCGCCTATTCTCTTATGTACTCTGCTGGTATCGTTTATGTCATCTTATGCTTTGACACTTATATTACCAATATCTTTTGAATTTTATGTTATTACGCCATGCTTATGTGAAGTGGCTTGTTTAGGGCCTCTCGAGGTCTTATTCACCATGCCACATCTTGGGTGTGTTGGGTTTTAGCAAAGGTGTGAATGTGAAATAAGAAGAGAAAATGGAAAAAGTGAGGGAATCAAGTTGGAGGGTAAATGAAAAGTCATTTCAAATGAAATGTCTTTGAAGATGAAAAGTTATTTCTCCCATATTGGTAGAAGAAAGGAAATTGTTGTCCTTATATTAGGAATCACTTCATTTATTTCTTAAAGGGCTAAGAAGAAGGTGCCCCCTCGCACCGTCGTCGTCGCTCGCTCAGCCTCGACCTCGGCTTCGGCTTCGGATTTGGATTTGGATTTTGATGTGATTGATTGATAATATTTTTCGATAAAATATATTTAATCAATCTCATTAATTGATTTCCTTTCCCTTATAAATTAACTCATAATGTTAGTTAATTAACATAATTAATTTCACATAACGGAATTTTTGAAATTTGCGTGTAACGGTAAAAACGTTCAGAAGGGACATATTCCTTCCGAAAAGACGTTACTTTTCCCAAAATGACACAACGTTTTGGAAAGACAATATTGTCCGAACAGACGCATTCCTTGCTGCAATTGGCTATAAATAAGAGGTTTTTTCCATTTTTCATACACTGAATTTTTTTCCTCTCTGCATACATTTTCTTACAAAAACAAAATTGTCGATCGAAAGAGTCTGTGTGCGCTCTCGTTGATGTTCTTGCGTTCGCTGAAATTAGTGAAGTTTGAGGTACCACTACTTCTATAATAGTTAATCCATTTTATCTTAGAAGGAAATAATCTGTAACCTCAGGTACTTGAGGGTATTAAATTTCTTAAGGAAACACAGTGGGTTCTGTGGACTCGGATTTTATTTTCTGTCTGTTTTATTTTTTTTCTATTTTTGTTTTTTCCTAACCTGAATACAGGAGATAACAAGCTTAAGAAATTTAGTGTTTCTGTATTTGAGTTTTCTGGAGATTAAAACCTTTATGGTTTTCTACTCTGTTTGAATTTCTAAAATTCATTCGATTAACGATTAAAAAAACATGAAAACTTTATCGTTAAATCATAAACAGACTGTGTAAGGATTTATTCTTTACTGTTAGTATTTCACATACTAAAATTGTCTGCCATTTGTGACAAAAAAATGACAAATTCAAGTTAAGTAAATGTTGGAACAGTGAGTGTTGCAACAACATATGTTGCACACAATTGTTCAACTGCTGCCCTTGCGCTGGCTGAGAAACCTACAAAGTTTTCTGGAGTTGACTTCAAGAGATGGCAGGAGAAGATGTTCTTCTATCTGACTACGTTGAGTCTGCAGAGGTTCATTAATGCGAATATTCATGTTATGTCGAATGAAACTCCGTCCGAAGAATGATTTTGGTGACAGAAGCATGGACATATTCAGACTTTTTGTGTAAAAATTATATTTTGAGTGGCCTGTAAGATGATATTTACAATGTGTATAGTAGTGTCAAGACCTCAAAAGAACTCTGGGATGCTTTAGAAAAGAAGTACAAAACAGAGGATGCCGGAATGAAGAAGTTCATTGTGGCAAATTTTTTGGACTATAAGATGATAGACAGTAAGACCGTCGTCACCCAAGTTCAAGAAGTGCATGTCATAATCCATGATCTCCTTGCTGAAGGTATAAATTTATTTAATGTCTATGTTGAAAATATAAAGTCTATTATTAATACTCACATAATCTTTAATGTAGGATTGATTGTGAATGATGCTTTTCAAGTGGTGGTCATTATTGAGAAGTTACCACCATTGTGGAAGGACTTCAAAAACTACTTGAAACATAAACACAAGGAGATGACTGTTGAAAATCTCATGGTAAGGCTGACAATCGAAGAGGATAACAAGGTCGTAGAAAAGAAGTCACGCGGTAATTCAGCAATAACTGGAGTAAATATTGTTGAAGAAGATCCCACAAAATCAAAGAACAGAAAGAAAACATCTGGTCCAAAGAGCAATCCTCCTAAGAAGAAATTTAATGGAAACTGCTTCAATTGTGGCAAACGTGGTCATAGGGCTACTGAATGTCGGGGTCCCAAGAAGGTCAAGAAGAATGATCAAGAAAATTTGGCTGATTCCAAAGAAGAGATGGACGATCTCTGTGCAATGCATTCAGAATGCAATTTGGTTGGAAATCAAAGAGAATGGTGGATAGATTATGGTGCCTCATGCCATGTTTGTGCCAACAAAGAATTATTTGCATCATATACTCCAGCACAAGAAGATGAGAAGTTATTTATGGTGAACTCCACTGCAACAAAGCTTGAAGGAACTGGCAAGGTCCACTTGAAGATGACATCGGTCAAGGTGGTGACTTTGAACAGGGTCTTGTATGTTACAGAAGTGAAAGAACTTAGTTTCTATACCAGTTCTTACCAATAATGGATTCGAATGTGTATTTGTTTCTGATAAAGTTATAGTAAGTAAGAATGAGATGTATGTAGGAAAAGGTTACCTCTGAGGGCCTCTTCAAACTCAATGTAATTGCAGTTGATATGAATAAAGATTGTGCTTCTTCTTACTTGGTTGAGTCTAAATATTTATGGCATGAACGTTTGGGACACATCAATAACAAAACCTTGCAAAAACTGATTAACTTAAATAATTTACCTAAATTTGAGTGCAATAAATCAAAATGTCAAGTTTGCATTGAATCTAAGTATGCTAAGGATCCTTATAAATCTGTTGAAAGGAATTCATACCCCTTAGAACTGATTCACACTGACATTTGTGACATGAAGTCAACACCATCACGTGATGGGAAAAAGTATTTCATAACTTTTATTGACGATTGCACTAGATACTGTTATGTCTATTTGCTAAATGGTAAGGATGAATCAATAGATGCATTTAGGCAATATAAAACTGAAGTTGAAAATCAGTTGGATAAAAAGATCAAAATGATCAGAAGTGATAGAGGTGGAGAATATAACTCTCCATTTGCAGAAATATGTTTGGAAAATGGAATCATCCATCAAACTACTGCTCCTTACTCTCCTCAATCTAATGGAATTGCGGAAAGGAAAAACCAAACTTTAAAGGAGATGATGAGTGCCTTATTTATAAGTTCAGGTTTACCACAAAACTTGTGGGGGGAAGCTATCCTTACAGCAAATTGAATACTCAATAGAGTGCCTCACACCAAGACACACGTTATTCCATATGAGAAATGGAAAGGTAGAAAACCCAACTTGAAATATTTCAAAGTGTGGGGTTGTCTAGCCAAAGTCCAAGTTCCTATACCTAAGAGGGTGAAAATAGGGCCTAAGACTGTGGATTGTGTATTCATTGGATATGCCACAAATAGTAAGGAAAGTCAATTTTTGGTTCATAAGTTCAAACATTCAGATATTCATGACAATACTGTAATGGAATCAGATAATGCTGAATTCTTTGAACATATCTATCCGTATAAAACTAGACTTGAGTCATCTAGTGGGGGGTCTAAACGACCTCGAGAAGAACCAAAAGAGAATGAACCTAATAAAGAGAGTCCAAGGTGCAGTAAACGTCAAAGGACAACTACTTCATTTGGATCTGATTTTGTAATATTCCTTCTTGAAAGTGAGCCTCAAACGTCCAAGGAATCTATGTTCTCTAGCGACTCAACCTCTTGGAAGGAGGCTGTCAATAGTGAGATTGAATCAATCTTAAGCAATCATACATGGGAGTTGGTTGATCTTCCTCCAGGGAACAAACCCTTGGGTTCAAAATGGATCTTCAAAAGGAAGATGAAAGATGATGGAACTATTGACAAATATAAAGCAAGACTTGTTGTCAAAGGCTTTAGATAGAAAGAAGGTCTTGATTATTTTGACACATACTCGCCAGTGACTAGGATTACATCAATTCAGATGTTAATTACCCTAGCTGAAATATACGGTCTTGAAATCCATCAATTGGATGTGAAAACCAATTTCTTAAATGGAGAGCTGGAGGAAGAGATTTACATGGAACAGCCTGAGGGCTTCGTAGTTCCCGGTAAAGAAAAGAAAGTATGCAAACTTGTTAAGTCACTTTATGGACTAAAACAAGCACCGAAACAATGGCATGCAAAGTTTGATCAAACCATGTTGTCAAATTGATTTAAGATCAATGAATGTGATAAATGTGTCTACATTAAAGACACTCTGAATCAGGAGGTCATTGTATGTCTATATGTGGATGACATGCTAATAATGAGCAAGGACATTGCTAATGTAAAAGCTACTAAGCGTATGCTCACTAGTAAGTTTGATATGAAAGATCTAGGAGTTGCCGATTTGATATGGGGAATTAAGATTCATAAAAATCCTAACGGTCTAGCATTGTCTGAATCTCATTATATTCAAAAGGTACTTGAAAAGTTCAAGTATTTGAATTTCAACAAGGGCAAATACCCCAATTGATGTGAACCTTAATCTTGCTAAGAATAAAGGTGAAAATCAGTCTCAATTGGATTATGCCAGAGTATTGGGAAGTTTGATGTATTTCATGAATTGTACACGACCAGATATAGCCTGCGCTATAAGTAAACTAAGTCGATACACAAGTAATCCCAATCAAAATCAATGGATGGCAATGAAGAGAGTTTTGGGGGTACTTAGATGACACTCAAAACTATGCTTTGCATTACAACAAATATCCAGCAGTTCTTGAAATATATAGTGATGTAAATTGGATTACTGGGTCAACTGAAACTAAATCCACGAGTGGGTATGTTTTCACTATTGGTGGAGGGGCAATATCTTGGAAATCATCCAAACAAACATGTATAGCTCGCTCTACAATGGAGTCTGAATTCATCGCCTTAGACAAGGCAAGTGAAGAAGCTGAATGGCTCCAGAATTTCTTAGAAGATATTCCATTTTGGCCCAAACCAATGGCCCCTATATGCATACACTGTGATAGTCAAGCAGCAATAGGAAGGGCTGGAAGTGTTATGTATAACGGGAAGTATCGTCACATACGACGAAGACATAACTCTGTTAGGCAACTACTCTCTAGTGGAATTATCACAATTGACTATGTAAAGTCAAAGGATAATGTGTCAGATCCACTTACAAAAAGCCTAACTAGAGAAGGAGTTGAGAGATCATCAACAGGAATGGGACTATGGCCGAGAACAAGTCATCGTGGGGGTAAATCTACCTAGAAGACTGGACATCCCAAGATCTAGGTTCAAGGAGATCAAACAAGTCATAGATGACGATTCAACATTGTCAAAATATATTTTATGGTCCATTCTCATGATGAGACAATGTTCAGTAACCAGGATAAAGGCATAAGGACTTTTTAATGGTTTCTAAATTTGATACAGGGTATATCAAATAGTGTATCTACGGGATAACACAGTTAGAAACCACCTATGTAAGTGTGAAGTGTAAGTCGCTTCAAGGAGAATCCGGTAAGGCCAGTTCTCTAAGCATTTATTAACCAAGACGTGTTCATGGATGAAACGAACAAACCCGACGAAAGAGTGGTCTTTTAGGATTGGTCGTTGTGTGTCACCACCTCCCACCTATCCTACACATTCGATTAAGGTTGTCACTGCGATAAGAATCAAAAACAGTTCAAGGGTTGATTGTGTGACTTTTTTTGTCTAGGTATACACCAAAGCTCGACGGTTCAAATATATCAAGTCTATCAATTGACCGAGTATATCCGATATATGTTCACTATAGAAAGTTTAAAGAGAAACCTACTTATCCAAATGAGATTAGCCCTTACTTACGAGACACGCAAGTTTTTCATGCATATGTTTTAACAATAGTCATTCCCCATTCATTTGGGGGATTGTTGGGTTTTAGCAAAGGTATGAATGGGAAATAAGAAGAGAAGATAGAAAAAGTGAGGGAACCAATTTGGAGGGAAGATGAAAAGTCATTTCTCCCATATTGGTAGAAAATAGAAAATTGTTGTCCTTATATTAGGAAACACTTTCTTTAGTTCTTAAAGGGTGAAGAAGAAGGTGCCCCCTCGCGCCATCGTCTTCGCTCGCTCGGCCTCGGCTTTGGCTTCGACTTTGGATTTGGCAAATGATATGATTGATTGATAATATTTTTAGACAAAATTTATTTAATCAATCTCATTAATTGATTTTCTTTCTCTTATAAATTAATTCAAAATGTTAGTTAATTAACATAATTAATTTCGCGTAACATAATTTATTTGAAATTTGCGTGTAACGGTAAAAACATTTTGAAGGGACCTGTTCCTTCCGAAAAGACATTACTTTTCCCAAAAAGACACAACGTTCTGGAAACACACCATTGTCCGAACAGACGCGTTCCTTGCTGCAATTGGCTATAAATAAAATGTTTTTTCCATTTTTCCTACACTGAGTCTGTGTGTGCTCTCGTTGCTGTTATTGCGTTCGCTGAAATTAGTGAAGTTTGACAAACTAGTACTTCTCTAATAGTTAATCCATTTTATCTTGGGAGGAATTAATCTGTAACCTCGGGTATTTGAGGGGATTAAATTTCTTAAGGAAACACAGTGGGTTCTGTGGACTCGAATTTTATTTTGTTTGTTTCATCTTTTTTCTACTTTTGTTTTTTCCCAACCTGAATACAAGAGATAGCAAGGTGTACTTTGAGACATGACAAACTTTGTAGTCAAAGCATCAAATTTTAGAAAAGGTCTTAGGATGTCTGACAAGCCACGTCGAGTAGATTCTTGTTAATGAGTGTGAAGCACATTAAAATATATGAATAGGAGGCTACAATGTGGTTAGGAAACTTCACTTATTTCACTACTCTAAAGTCATGACATAGAGTTCATATCTATAAAGGTCTTTCTCGTAACTCTTGTACGATGCTTTACAGGATATATCTCCTCGAAGTTCTAGCGCGAGACATAATGTGGGTAACAATGTGGAGTCTGAGGTTCCACAAGTACCGATCGATCCTTTGGCCGAGCAAGTGTCTCATGCTGAATTCCGAGCCTCTTTCTAAATAATGGATCAAATTACGACGGTCCAAGATAATATAGAGGTCGTTGCTCTCGTGAACCCAAATATGGGTACGGAGGCAACTAGAGTGAGGGACTTTACTAAGATGAATCCCCCGGAGTTCTTTTGTTCCAAAGTTGATGAAGATCTCCAAGAATTTGTCGAGGAAATCCTCGAGATTGTAAATCAGAAATTCTAACTAACTTTACATAAAAAACAAAATACAAAAAAGTTTGAGAAAACAATTCTAAAACATTGGATTTCCTATTACATGTCCTGACCCATTTGGTATTTTGAACCGTCTGGTTTAGCACTTGTCTTGTCCTGCCATGTTTAACACTTGCCATATTATGGCCTATTTAAGCTTTGTCCTTGCCCTCCCCGCCCCGCCCTTACCGAATTGTCATCCCTGCTAATTAGTCCTACTTTGCACATAACTTTTATTTTTGCTCTTCCATTCATTTATTTTATTTTGTAAAGACTTTGATTTGAGAAAAGCTGTAAAAATAGCTACTTCTTCTATCCAACAATAATTATCCACTATTAACTTGACAGAAGGATTAAGAAACACTAAATGATGCGTGTAATTTTACATAATCATCTTTATTAAACATAAGTTATCTAAATATTAAAAAAAATGAATTGTATTTAATTGCAAGGGAAAAGTAAATATAAAATGATAAATTATTCACTGGTTTAATAAATTGGACAAGTATTGCAGGACAATTCAAAATAGTATAGTGAACAAGTAAAGATAAATGGAGGAAGTACTACATACCCTGTCTAGTAGATTTACTTGCAAAAAATAAGTGTTCGGGGTGGTCGACGAAGTCCGTTGGAAATTTTGAAATTAAAATCTAGATAAAGCATATATATTGCAACTTACTGAAACATGATCATGGGAAATTGTTATAGCTAATGTACAATTACTCAGTTTCATTTAATGTAGCATGATTTAATTTTCTTATTAGTCAATCCATCTTTTTTTAAAATAATAAATTTCAATATTTAAATATAATTTGATATTAAATTGTCTATTACATTAATGACAATGCTTTTTCTTTTATAGTCACAAAAATTTCATACCATGTTTAAGATCATAAATTTCAAGATAAAATTATCTTTTTTTAATATATATATTGTGTTCAGCCAAATTATATCATCTAAATAGAAATGGAGAGAGAACTTACATATATATATATATATATATATATATATATATATATATATATTGTAACATTCGGAAATTTTCTAAGTTAAGACTCGAGTCATCCTTTATGGTG
>JAJOOO010021452.1:0-14432 GCA_029582685.1 Solanum piurae
TTCAGATTATGCTCTTGCTTTATTGCTTGTTCTGTTATGATGTTATTTCAGCTTTACTCTATCCTGCATGCTCAGTACCTTTCAAGTACTGACGCATATGTGCGCTACATCTTCTCGTGATGTAGGTTCAGGTTCTCAGCATCCAGATGACGCTTAGATCAGTTCCCGATCTTCAGTTCAGTAGCATCAGTGGTGAGTCCTCAATTTTCGAGGACTAGTGACATGTTTATCTTTATCGTTTTTAGTCTTTAGTTTCAGTGTTGCTAGATCTAGTTGGGGCATGTCCCAGCATTTCTAGTCAAATTAGAGGCTTATTTCAGACATAGTTAGATTCAGCTTACTTTTGAGTTAATAACTTCCTTGTATTAAACTCATCAGGTTTCATATATCTCAGTTATAGTATATGGGTATTCCTCATCTTTTCATTTATTTATGATTTAGCTTCCGCATCAATTTATTATCTTTAGTATGCTCATGATCATGCCAGTAGGGTTAGCTTGGGATCACTTGTGGTTCTAGGTCCCGTGTCCGCGTCTCGGGGGTAGTCTCGGGGCGTGACAGCACCACTAAGAGTTCATAAATATAATACCACATATGGTCATCTTTAAGGTCCCATATAAAACATCTTGCAAATTGAAAGAACTAGTAAGAGCTAGAATTAGAAAGAGTGATTTTTGGAAATAATAAAAAACTGGAAAAAATTGGTTAAGTTAAGTTAAGTTTAAGTTTTTGGTCAAATTAAAATGACCATAAATCTTAGCTCAGGATGACTTAGGTGTGTTTAAAGATATCGTAGGAGATATCTTGGAATAATCTTTCCAACGCCGTCGAGTTTGCGCGATTCCGAGTTCGTATGAGTGAGTTATACCCATTGGAAGTTGGGATGTTCAAATAGGGAAAGTCCAATCCAGATTTTAGAAGTGCATTAATTCGTTTTTAGCAATTAAATTGGGGTCTAAACTGAATTGGTTCAGTTTAGACAATTGGAAATTTACGCTAGGGTTGTTGGAGAAAGAAGGCAAGAGGAGAAAAGAGGAGAAAGAGCAAAGTTCGTCGTTCTTAAAGGTTTAACTTGTGGATTTCGACATGGGTTGATCCCTAAAGAGGTATGTGAGTCTTTCATAGCGTTGGGTTCGTTCACCCACGTGCCAATCATGTTTATTTTAGCGAAGTTTGTTCTAGAAAGTTGAAAGTTGATGAATCTTGAATGGTGTTCTTGAAATTGACACGTGTTCTTGAGTTAGGTGGAGATTGAGGAGTTCCTTGAGGCTAAAATGTTGTTTCCTTGAGTTGTTTGAGTTAGATTCTTGTGTATACATGCTGATTATCTGAATCTAAAGAAACATTGAGAAGAATAGTCGAGTTTGGGTGAATTGGGATTGGAAAACGAAAGAAAAAAAATCGGGCAAATCTGGTGCCCCAGGCAGAGTCGCGGACCTGCCCCTCTGTTTCAAAAAAATTCATCCTCGCATCGCGGAGCGGTCACGGACCTCTCTGCCACAAAAAATATTTTCACGACCAAAATTTAAATAGGCCTCTGTGTCACGGAGTAGTTTCCAAGCAGTGATTTCTTGATCATTTCTCATGTTTAGCTATCTAAACTCATTCCTAAACATCATGAGATATTTCCTATCACAAATTACAATCCTTGAATCCATAATTCAATTCAAGGAAAGTTAAGAGTCAAGTGAAGAGAAGTTAAGAGTCAAGTGAAGAGAAGTTAAGAGTCAAGTCAAGAGAAGTCAAGAGTCAAATTAAGGGAAATTCATAAAGTTTTCCAAAAGTCTTTTCAAATGTTTTAACTTTGTTTTAAGCCTTGAGTTTTGAGTTGAGTAAAGAGTAAAGTTTTGAAGTTCATTTCTTCAACAGAGTATACCACGACTATGTATTCCCAAAGAGTAAATATTTTCACATTTAAACAAGAAAGGAAACTGAGATTTCCAAAAGAGCCTTTGAGGTAGTTTTCAGTAAAGAGTAAGAGTAAAGTTCATTCTTCAAAGACTATACGGGAACTAAGTATTCCCAAGAGTTAAAATGTTTTCACATTTGAGCAAGAAAGGAAACTGAGATTTCCAAGAGATCTTTTAAGCTATGTTTTTGAGTAATTATCTCAAATCAAAGAAAGAGTAATGTTTTTAAACATATGAGCTGAGTATTTTGGGAGTAGTATTGAGCACCGATATGGGGATGAGTTTGAGTTCAGATAACTCACGTCTCGATAAACCATGTAGCCATCAAGGGTAGAAAGGATTATACTTTTTAGATGATTCCTTAGTGCGTTTTAGCATAGACTAGTGGATCCACTTAGTTAAGGGTTCTATATGACGGCAAAGTATAGGGTAGTTCTAGTAGCGTGGGCAAGACGATGTATCTCCACTTAGGCTCATAGTTGTGGTTGTCGGTTAGAGAAACTTGCACAGAAACTATATTACTTTATTATATGAGTAAAGTTGAGTTTGTTATTGCACTTTGTTTAACGAACTAAGTTGTTTTTAATTGTTTTACAAGCTTTCTATATATTGCATAGGTTTATTGCTTTATATTGAGTTAAGTTATTCAGGAGTTGAGTAAAGCCAAGATATGTGTTTCTTTCAGATTCTTTTCAAGCTTAAGTTAGGTATAGGATTCCAACTCGCATACTCGTACATTCAATGTACTGATGCCAGTTGGCCTGCATCTTATTGTAACCAAGATCAACATCTAGCACCTCATTGGTCCAGTTGAGCACTCAGAGTCAGTTGGTGAGCCTCCTAGCTTTTCGGAGGATCCTTTTTATTGCTTTCAGTATTTTAGTTCATTAGGATGTCATGGGTCTTGTCCCGACGTCCATCTCAGTTGTTTAGAGGCTTCATAGACAGAGTTAGTGATGTTAGTTCATGAGTCTTTACTTTTCCTTTTCAGTTAAGTTGACACTTGAGTTGCCCCTTTGGTAGTGAATGTTATTTATTACATTCTATGTTGTTTTTTTAGCAGTTCAGTTTACTTGTTTTAAAAATATTTATCTTGAGTAAAGTCTTTCGCTGAGTAAGTAATCCAGGCCAAGGGTTCACTTGCTGCCAGCAATGGTTCTCGAGTGTCTGCCACGTCCAGGGTGTAGGCTTGGGGCGTGACAAACTTGGTATCAAAGCACAAAGTTCAAGAGTCCTATGGAGTCTATAAAGCTATGTATGTAGAGTCCTAGTTATCGGTGTGAAGCGCGCCACATCTATAATTAGGAGGCTGCAACATTTAGGAAATTCCTTCACTTCTTTCATACGCACTTCATGCGATAGAGTGTGTCTCTATAAAAGTCTCTTTCTAACTCATGCTTACGCGTAACCGATTATGAGTTGGCCTATGGTCGAGAGTGCCTTCATGAGGTGTTTCTTTCCTCGTGAGCTAAGAGAAGCAAAGAGATGGTTGCTGACTTACGGAGCAGAATGAGTTTATTTGTTGTTGGGCTGTCTCGTCTGTCAAGTAAGGAAGGTAAGGCAACCATGCTAATAGGTTACATGGACATAGCAAGGCTGATGATCCATGTGCAACAAGTTGAGATGAACCAGCGGAAGAATAGAGAAGAGTTTGAGAATAAGAGGGCAAGACATCAAGAAATGTAATCCGGGCAGCAAAAGAGTAATGTGAACCGGTCTTCTTTCCAACATAAGCATAAAGGACCTGTTTTATCATCTACTAGTGCACCTGCACCAAGGAACAAATGTGAGTACAATATTCAGAATTCTCAGAACTTCAGAGCTAGACCTGCGCATTCGCAAGGTAGTAAGGCACAAGGGGGTACTAAGACTCCTGCATGTGCTAAGTGTGGTAGGATCCACTCAGGGATGTGTCGTGATAACTCCACTAGTTGCTTCAAGTGTGGCCAGAATGGTCATTTTACGAGAGAGTGTCCTAAGAGAAGATAGAGTAATGGTAATGGGGGCAATAGAGCCCAGTCTTCTTCAGTTGCTCCACCAGATAGAGTTGCATCTAGATGAGCTACTTCAAAGGCACATGGAGAAGGAAATCATTTTTATGCTATCGCTAGTCGCCAAGAGCAAGAGGATTTGCCAGATGTTGTCACTGGTATGATCCAAGTCTTCAATTTTGATGTTTTTCCTGAGCAACTTCTTGAGCCCTTCAGTGTTTCTACACCTGATGGTAAGTCTATTCTAGTAGAAAGATTCTATCGTGATTGTTCCGTTTCCATCAATCACAAGAGTACCATGGCTGATTTAGTTGAGTTAGACATGATAGATTTTGATGTCATTCTAGGTATGGACTGGCTTCATTCCTATTATGCATCAATAGATTGTAGAACTCGAGTAGTCAAGTTCCAATTTCCAGTGAACCAGTTATAGAGTTGAAGAGCAGTTCAGCAGTGCCTAAGGGTCATTTTATTTCGTACCTTAAGGCGAGAAAGTTATTTTCCAAGGGGTGTGTCTATCACTTAGTACGAGTTAGTTACTCTAGTGTTGAGATACCTCATATTCAGTTAGTTTCAGTAGTAAAAGAGTTTTCAGAAGTCTTTCCAGATGATCTACCCGGAGTCCCTCCTGAGAGAGAAATAGATTTTGGCATAGACATTCTTCCAGAAACTCGTCCTATCTCTTTTCTGCCATATAGAATGGCACCAACAGAGTTGAAAGAGTCAAAAGAGCAGTTGAAAGATCTTTTAGAGAAAGGTTTCATTCGACCAAGTATCTCACCTTGGGGCGCTCTAGTCCCATTTGTGAGAAAGAAATATGGTTCCCTTAGGATGTGTATATATTACCGTCAGTTGAACAAGGTTACCATCAAGAATAATATCCTCTCCAAAGTATTGGTGATCTTTTCTATCAGCTTCAGGGTGCTTCTTGTTTTTCTAAGATAGACCACAGGTCTGGCTACCATTAGTTAAGAGTAAGGGAATGTGATATTCCAAAGATAGTATTCAGGACTCGTTATGGTCATTATGAGTTTCTGGTCATGTCGTTCGGTTTGACCAATGCACCTGCAACATTCATGGACCTTATGAATTGAGTTTTCAAAACCTTATATAGATATGTTTGTTATCGTCTTCATTGATGACATACTAATCTATTCAAGGAATGAAAAAGATCATGCTAGTCATCTCAGAATAGTTCTTCAGACTTTGAAAGATAAAGAGTTATATGTCAAGTTCTCTAAGTGTGAGTTTTCACTTGAGTCTGTGGCGTTCTTAAGACACATTGTGTCTGGAGATGGAATTAAAGTTGATAATCTGAAGAGAGAGGCAGTGCAGAATTGGCCTAGACCCATATCTCCAACTGATATTAGGAGTTTCTTGGGGTTGGCTGGGTATTATAGAAGGTTCGTAAAAGGGTTCTCATCTATTTAATCCCCTTTGACCAAGTTGACTCAGAAAAAAGTGAAGTTTCAATAGTCTGAAGCTTGTGAGAAAAGCTTTCAAGAATTGAAAACGAGGTTGACTACTGCCCCAGTGTTGACCTTACCAGAAGGCACACAAGGCTTTATTGTTTATTGTGATGCGTCTAGAGTTGGTTTGGGTTGTGTGTTAATGCAGAATGACAAAGTTATAGCTTATGCCTCCAAACAGTTGAAAGTTCATGAGAAGAACTACCCAACCCATGATCTAGAGTTGGCTGCCGTAGTATTTGCTTTGAAAATATGGCGCCATTATCTTTATGGTGTGCATGTGGATGTGTTCACCGATCACAAGAGTCTTTAGTATGTGTTTAGTCAAAAATAGCTTAATCTCAGACAGAGAAGGTGGTTAGAGTTACTCAAAGATTAGGACATGAGTATTCTTTATCACCCAGGTAAGGCTAATGTTGTTGTTGATGCCTTGAGTAGATTATTTATGGGTAGTACCGCCCATTTTGAGGAAGATAAGAAAGAGTTAGCAAAAGAGGTGCATAGACTTGCACGGCTAGGAGTTCGACTAATGGTTTCCACATAAGGAGGAGTAGTGGTGATGAATAGGGCTGAATCCTCATTAGTGTCAGAAGTAAAAGAGAAGCTAGACCAAGATCCTATTTTGCTTGAATTAAAATCAAGTGATCATAAGCAGAAAGTGATGACTTTTGAACAAGGGGGAGATGGTGTTTTGAGGTATCAAGGTAGATTGTGTGATTGATTTCAAGGGTAATTGGGATGATCACCTACCTCTCATTGAGTTGCCTACAACAATAGTTACCATTCTAGCATCCAGATGGCTCTTTACGAAGCTCTTTATGGGAGAAGATGCAAATCTCTTATTGGATGGTTTAAAGTTGGTGAAGCTGGGTTGATAGGACCAAACTTAGAGTTTGAAGTGGATGATTGGGTCTACTTGAAAGTTTCACCCATGAAGGGTGTTATGAGATTTGGTAAGAAGGGGAAACTTAGTCCCCGGTATATTGGCCCTTACAGAATATCGAAAAGGGTAGGTAGTATAGCTTAAGAGTTAGAACTACCACAAGAGTTAGCAGCAGTTCATCCACTATTTCATGTCTCCATGTTGAATAAGTGCATGGGCGATCCTTCACTTATCATACCAACTGAAGATATTGGGATCAAGGATAGCTTATCTTATGAGGAGATTCCTGTTCAGATTCTAGATCGCCAAGTTCGCAAGTTGAGGACTAAGAAAGTAGCATCAGTCAAAGTTCTTTGGAGGAACCAGTTTATTGAGGAAGCTACTTGGGAAGCTGAAGAAGATATGAAGAAGAGATATACACATCTCTTTGAAACCGGAGAGATTTCAGACCAACGTACTAATTCTCTTCTTAGTACTCTTTCATTTATAAGTTAGCATGTTATAATTGCATTATTTGTTGGGTGTTGAGTTGAATGTTAAATGTTACACCCTTAGCTTACTAAGAGTAATCTCATCCAAGGATGAATGTTCCCAAGGGGGAGATATTGTAACATCTCGCAAATTGAAAGAACTAGAAAGAGCTAGAATTAGAAAGAGTGACTTTTGGAAATACTAAAAATCTGGAAAATTGGTTAAGTTTGAATTTTTGGTCAAATTCAAACGACCATAAATCCTAGCTCAAGATGAGTTAGGTGTGTTTTCAGATATAGTAGGAAACATCTTGGAATAATCTTTCTAACTCCGCTGAGTTTGCGCGATTCCGAGTTTGTATGAGTGAGTTATGCCCATTGGAAGTTGGGATGTTCAAATAAGGAAAGTCCAATCTGGATTTTACAAGGGCATTATGGTCATTTTCTTACCCAATTAAGTTAATTCATTTTTAGCAATAAAATTGGGGGTCTAAACTGAATTGGTTCAGTTTAGACAATTGAAAATTTACGCTAGGGTTGTTGGAGAAAGAACGCAACAGGAAAAAAGAGGACAAAGAGCAAAACTCATCGTTCTTGAAGTTTTAGCTTGTGGATTTCGACAAGGGTTGATCCCTAAAGAGATATGTGAGTCTTTCATAGCATTGGGTTCGTTCACCCACGCGCCAATCATGTTTATTTCAGCGAAGTTTGTTCTAGAAAGTTGAAAGTTGATGAATCATGAATGGTGTTCTTGAAATTGACCTTTGTTCTTGAGTTAGGTGGAGATTGAGGAGTTCCTTAAGGTTAAAATGTTGTTTCCTTGAGTTGTTTGAGTTAGATTCTTGTGTATACATGCTGGGTATATGAATCTAAATAAAAATTGAGAAGAATAGTCGAGTTTGGGTGAATTGGGACGGAAAAACAAAAGAAGGAAAAAGTCGGGCAAATCTGGTACCCCAGGCTGCGTCGCAGACCTGCCTCTCGGTTTCAAAAAAAATCATCCTCGCGTCGTGGAGCAGTCACGGACCTCTCTGCCTCAAAAAGTATTTTCGCGACCAAAATTTAAATACGCCTCCGCGTCGCGAACGAGTTTCCAGGCAGTGATTTCTTGATCATTTCTCATGTTTAGCAATTTAAAATCACTCCTAAACATCATGAGATCTTTCCTATCACAAATCACAATCCTTGAATCCATAATTCAATTAAAGGAAAGTTAAGAGTCAAGTCAAGAGAAGTTAAGAGACAAGTCAAGAGAAGTCAAGAGTCAAGTTAACAGAAGTTCATAAAGTTTTCCAAAAGTCTTTTCAAATGTTTTAACTTTGTTTTAAGACTTGAGTTTTGAGTTGAGTAAAGAGTAAAGTTTGAAGTTCATTTCTTCAAAAGAGTATATCGGGACTATGTATTCCCAAAGAGTACATGTTTTCACATTTAAACAAGAAAGGAAACTAAAATTTCAAAAGAGCCTTTGAGCTAGTTTTCAGTAAAAAGTAAGAGTAAAGTTCATTCTTCAAAGATTATACGACAACTAGGTATTCCCAAGAGTTAAAATGTTTTCACATTTGAGCAAGAAACGAAACTGAGATTTCCAAGAGAGCTTTTAAGCTATGTTTTTGAGTAATTATCTCAAATCAAAGAAAAAGTTATGTTTTTAAACATATGAGCTGAGTATTTTGGGAGTAGTATTGAGCACTGATATGGGGACAAGTTTGAGTTCAGATAACTCACGTCTCCATAAACCATGTAGCCATCATGGGTAGAAAGGATCATACTTTTTAAATGATTCCTTAGTACTTTTTAGCATAGACTAGTGGATCCACTTAGTTAAGCATTCTATATGACGGTAAAGTATAGGATAGTTATTGCAGCGTGGGCAAGGCGTTGTATCACCACTTAGGCTCATAGCGTTGGTTATCGATTAGACAAACTCCCACAGAAATTATATTACTTTATTATATGAGTAAATTTGAGTTTGTTATTGTATTTTCTTTAACGAACTAAGTTGTTTTCCATTGTTTCACAAGCTTTCTATATATTGCATATGTTGATTGCTTTATATTGAGTAAAGTCAGGGTACGTGTTTCTTTCAGATTCTTTTCAAGCTTAAGTTATGTATAGCATTCTAACTCGCATACTCGTACATTAAATGTACTAATGTTAGTTGGCCTGCATTTTATTATGATGCAGACGTAGGTAATCAGGATCAGCATCTAGCGCTCCGTTGATCCAGTTAAGCACTCAGAGTCAGTTGGTGAGCCTCTTAGCTTTCCGGAGAATCCTTTTTATTTTTTTCAGTGTTTTAGTTCATTAGGATGTCGTGGGTCTTGTCCCGACGTCCATCTCAGTCTTTTAGAGGTTTCATAGACAGAGTTAGTGATGTTAGTTCAGGAGTCTTTACTTTTCCTTTTCAGTTAAGTTGAGACTTGAGTTGCCACTTTGACAGTTAGTGTTATTTATTACATTCTAAGTTATTTTTTGAGCAGTTCAGTTTACTTGTTTTAAAAGTATTTATCTTCAGTAAAGTTTTCGACTGAGTAAGTAAGTCAGGCCAAGGGTTTGCTTGAGGTCAGCAATGGTTCTCGAGTGCCGGCCACATCCAGGGTGTAGGCTTGGGGCGTGATACCATATATATATTGTGTTATCTCTCATTTACTAATATAACTCACTAGTGAATATGTTTGCGCTTCACGCGATGAGAAAAAAATAATTAAAAATATTTAAATAAATCATTTCTTATATCTGAATATCAAAAATATTTTAAGAATCATTTCTAATTTTCAAATTCAAATAGATTTAAGTTTTAAGTTCTAATTATTATTGAATACAATTTAAGCAATGTAATAACAATTGTTGAAATAATTCAATATAGTGTGATTTTGTTTTGCTATTGATTAGAATCGTAATTTAAAATAATAAATATTTTCTTTTTATTGAATCATAATTGTTTTGTTGAATTGTTAATGCACTTGAAAAAAATGGATCATACAGTATTAAATATATTATATGATGTGTTTGATATTTTGAACAGAATGAAAAGAACACAAATGGTCATCGGGCTAAAGGTTTATTGTACCAAAGTTGTAGAAGTAAATTTTGTATAAAAAATATAACTTTTAAATATTTATCATACATAATATTCATCAAAAATTCATCTATTCAATGTAGAAAATTGAATTACAAGATAAAAGAAAAATTTTAAATTTGTATTGCAATTACGCACAAACATTAACATTTTTTTATTAATCATTATTAAGTACTATAATTGAAGATTGATATCTCAATTTAGAAAAATATAAAGGTGGAAGATAAAAGATTGATGTAGAACCTCACTTTGGTCAGAATTATCATTTATCTTCTTCTTTTTTAAAAATTTTTTACTATCTTTTGATTTATAAAATCTGCAAAAATAAATAAATAAAAATTATATTTATTTCTCTCCTCACCATTATTACAATTTATTAAATAGTAAATATTTTTCACCTCTCCTCATCATTACTACTACTACAATTTACTTTTTTCCACCTTCTATTTTTGTAGTTTTAAAAATAAAAATTCTTGTTGATCACTCCTAATTATTATCATAATTAATTTTTCTTATTAAAAAAATTCTCTTTTTCCTTAATTGTTTTCTTTCCTTTGATTTATAACTAGTGAACTTATCCGCGCTTTGTACGGTTGTAAAAGATGATAAGTCACGAATAATTTTATTAAGTATTATATAGATGAAGATGTATTTGCAATATAATTGTTAGACGTTAAATTGTTAAAAATGAAGAATAAAATACAAATTCAATGCATAATTAATCTTTGAATTTTTTGTCCACATCCACACTCATAAGTTGATCATAATTCAATAGTCTGCATCTTATTTTTTGAGTCAAACTAAAATATGCATTTAATAAGCATGAAAAATATAATAACAAAAAAATGTGACGATTTCTATAAATTCTGGCAATAACTCTCGAAATATTAAAAAAGAATTATTAAGGTGATGAATTCTATAACTCTGACAATATCTCTATTTATATGACTATAATATAAAATATCAAATAATGTAATATGACTATTAATTATTTTAGAAATTAGAATAACAAAAAGTTGTTAGTGTAATGAAAATAAAGATTATTAAAGATATGACATTTTAGTTTCTTAACATTGCGTAATTAATATAATTAATAGAGTTAAAGAAGCGAATTTTTAAAGTTTTTAATATTATTTATAACACATAAATGATGAAAAAATAGAGAAAAATCTGTAAAAAGGAAAAAAAAGAAGAAAAAAAAAAGAAAAAGATTGTTGTAGTTTTGATCAAAGAGAGGTGCATATCACTTTTTCTATTCATAGTATTAATTTATTATTCTATGATTTAAATATTTAAAATGTGTTTGGTTCTTCAACTACAAATGGTATAGATTAACATTAAGTTGTGTGTTTTTTTTTTTTTTTGGTTCTTACATTAACTTTGTTAATACATGTGAAAATACAAAAAATCAATCACTAATTTATCTATTTTCTTAGAATTTAAGCATTTTTCTATTTTAAAAAATATTATTAATTATTGATTATAAATTATAAATTATTAATTATTAATTAATGATCAGTTATACCTTCAAAAAAATAAGGAATTTCAAAAGGCTACCTTTTTGCCTTCACATAAAAATATATATTTTTAAATATTTTTTTTCCTTATATTCCTTTTTATACCTTTTATTTTTGTAGTTTTGTAAAATTAAATTTTACTTATCTCTCCTTTATATTATCATAATTTTTTTTGCCTCATTATAAACATATATTTTTTAAATATTTCTTTTCCTTATATTCCTTTTTCTACCTTTTATTTTTGTGGTTTTCTAAAAAATAAATTTTACTTATCTCTCCTCTATATCATCATAATTTTATAATATATTTATATTGATTTCTATTATTTCTAAAAATAAAAATATTTTATTTATCTTTCTCCTTATTATCATAAATGTATTTTTTTTCTTTCGAAAATTGACTTCATTGTATTGACGTGTGTAAATATTATGTGTATATAGTATTCTAACTCTTTTTTGTTTTTGCTTTGTTAGAACAGAATTTGAGTACTTTTATAATTATTTATATATTTTAAATTTTCTGCAAATTTTAATGCAAGTCAAATGAGATTGATTAAGAGAAAAATCAATTGGAAGAAACATATTTATGATTATAAAATTAAGGATATATATATATAAATAGAAGGTATAATATTAAATTATGTTAATAAGGAGCAAAGTTGATTACATTTTTTTTTCTTTTTAGAAAATTAAAAAAATAGAAGGTGGGAAAAAGAATTTAATAAAAAGTAATAAATTGTAATAATGATAAGGAAATATAAAAAAAAAAAAAGTATAGTAATGATGAAGAGAAATAAATAAAATATATTAATTTTTTTTCCAGATTTCATAGATAAGATAAAATTAAAAAAGTTATAAAAATTGGCAAAAAAAAAAGGCAAGACAACGGAAGAGATCAGCGGCAATGATTTTCGGATATATATGGAACAAACTAAATGCACTATTAATTGTAAATTAAACTTAAATTTTATATTACATGAAATCTTTTCTTTCCTTTTTCTTTTCTTTATTCCTCTTTACATTATTTTTTCATTTTTCATTTTCTACCATCACTATAGTCTTTATATATTCATTACTTCTAACTATCATTTATTTTTATTTATCTCCTTCTAATTTTATGGGAATTCTTCCATGATCAATTTTCTCTCTAAAATACCTCATCATTTAATGTTACAATGAAAACAGTTGAAGATAGAAAAAAGTTACAAAATATATCACATTATTTGTGACTTCAGAATATAATATTTACAAGTATTTTGATTCTCGTGAGAATTCATTGATCACTTAGTCACGTTCTACTGCAATTCACTATTTCGATTGATCACTTAGTCACATTATTTGTGACTTCAGAATATAATATTATTATTTTAAAATTCATTTTTTTACCTTCTATTTTTATAGTTTTTTTAAAAATGGAAATTTTATTATCTGTCCTCGTTATCATCTTAATTTATTCTTATTATTAATCATGAAAATTTTCTTATTACAATTATTTATCTTTTAATCTAAAAAATTAGTTAAAAATTAAAAACAATCAAATATTTTATTTATCTTTCTCCTCACATTATTACAATTTATTACTTTTTCTTTCTACCTTTTATTTTTAAAGTTTCCCAAGAATTGTTTTTTTATTCATCTCTCTTAATTTTTATCATACTAGATATGAATGTCCGTGCGCGTACGAGCCCAAAATATATTAGGTGAAAATTATTGTGAATATTGATAGGGCAACGATTAGTAAAACGTTGGTAATATATATAAACATATATTGTTTATATACATCTGTGATTACACTATCTATGAGTATTTACGCTATGATTTACATATTTGTACAAAAGTAGCAAAATAAATGATGATGGTAATTCATCTTGGTGCGACACGATTGTTGACAAAATATCTCGGCTGCTGGTTGTGACGTACCTTATTAAAACTTCGGGTGTCGTGCATCTTTTGTGCAACAATAAGATCTACATATCGGAACATATCAAATGCAGCCTCTATATTTTCATTCCTACAAATTAATAATTTTGATATGATTTAGCACAAAGAATTCAAATTGCGGATATCATTCACCGTACTTCCCTTCCAACCAAAAATTGAGAATAATAATTTTTTTAAAATGGACAATAGATACCATTGAAAGTGCCTGATGGAAGAGATCCCTGTAAAGACAGTCTCGAAGTTAGAAAAATCACATATCTATATTCAAAATCTCCATACCATATAAACAGCTACTTCAACGAATATGGAATGCTAGGGAAAGTAAAGAGTCTATTAGCAATGAATTGTGGATACTAAATAACATATGAAATTATTAATTCAACGAAAGAAAATTGAACTCATACAACTGACGTTGATCCAAACTTTCTGCATAATTAGTAAATAATAGAATTGACAACAAATATCACAATCACAAATGAGAAAACACCACCAATTGTCAAGTAGTAATACTCTACTCCTATCCCAATGAGAGTGTCCAACATCAAAGTCAAAGGAATTTGTAAATGAACGTCAAAATCATAAGGGATCAAACGAAGAAATCTATTTTAAAGTTTTATCATTGATAAAGCACACACGACTTCAAATATATGAACCACTTTCTAACCCACCAAATAATTAAAGTGGACATCAAACCAAAAAGAAAAAAGCAAAATCAATAGAAGCTTACCAAAATACTGAATCTGATCTACTCAGCAGCAACGACTTCACTGCTTAATTGCCCCTATTGAGTTAAACGAAAAACAATGGAGAATATTGATTCTCCATTGATGCTGATCTGAAGCTTTGAGCAGAAATGAAGAATGCTGTGATTTGGGGAAATGAAAACTGAACTTCATTTCATGAAGATGTAGTGTATTTATACATACTCTTCAATAAGAAGGTTCTAGAATCTAACTAACTAACAACAAAATAACTAACTCATCAACAAGAATAAAATGAATAACAAACTTTAACCGACTTAGTTCATCACACTTGTTACACTAAATGCCCTTGAATAAACTTTATCTTAACACCCCTCCTCAAGTTGGAAGTGAGTAGTTCACAGCCAGCTTGTGTAGAATGTTGGAGTGTTTAGCACTCGACAGTGCCTTAGTCAGTACATCAGCTAGCTGA